>CACRXP010000841.1:27287-45915 GCA_902702965.1 Spirometra erinaceieuropaei
CCGTGGGGGCAGGCTTTTTTTACATCTTTGTTCCTCTACTTAATAGTAGTCTTTAGTCGTTGTATTTGGGCTGAGCGAAGGACCTAATGATTGTTGTTTTGCTGGTCAGCTCTTTATCAGCAGTGGTACGTTGTATGTTTCAGCCGATTTGCAGGAATTCGTGTTTTCTGTGGAGAGCACTTCGGAATTGCTTGTATGAAAAGTCACTCGAAGCGGTAGTATTACATAAAATGCGCAACAGTTTGCGAAATCTGTCTGAGATTTGCGGCCCCGGTCACCGCCTCGTATTTTAGGTTACCCCGTTTGCTAACCTCTTAGCCTGTTAATGTCCAAAACATAGACTAGGATGACTGGGGAGTTAGTCTCAGATCTATCACTTAAAGCACTAGAGACACTGAAGGATTTTTATGAAATAGCAAAATTGTTCGTGTAGGTTAGCACAGAACACTCGCCAGGCAGTAAACGTGGAATGCCTAGGTAACTATGAATTATGGCATATTTTCAATAAATTTGCACCTGGTCGTTATCTGGGTCAGATGTGGTTATTTAGCCCCACCTGAAGTAAACAAACCCCAGTCACCCGGGAGCGGTGGTAAAAGGCGCTTTTACAGGTGGGACCGGGGAACGCACAGGCGACGAGGTCAAGTAGTTGTATGTCAAAAGAGCTATTGGGAATGAGCGGTTGTACTTTGAGTGGTTGGGAAATAGTTGCCCTAACCGCTAACACTAGCCCTAACCCCCAACCCTAACTCTGACCCCTAACCCTAACCCGTTACCCCAACCCCGACAATATTTTGTCAATCAGAAGTGTGTTTGTATTATAACGGTAAACAGAGTGCTGAGCATATTATTTGTCGATGTCCATCATGACCTGAGGAGACAGCGTAACATGTGCGTGATGTGGATTATAACGATTGCTACGCTATAAAAGTTACGACTTGGAAGGTTGCCACCTGCAGACATAACTTGGCTCGCCACTGTAGGGAAGATCAGACTGCAGTAATTCCTAAAGCTGCCCCTCTGACTGCATCATAGGAGATCCTAGGTCCCCCTTCTCCAAGGTGAGGAGTGGGGACGAGCACGCGAAGATAGCTGGCCAGGCTTTGTCGGGTACTACAGTCCCCAGTTGTCTTGACTTTACATTGTCATTAGAGCATGATGGGTGTGTGAAGAGAGTGTGGAGTAAACGTTCCGCAAACTTACTTCTCACTCTCAGAAAATTTGCACGCAAGTCCAAACTGTGACTTCCTGGGAAGCATTCCAATGGCTGACCTGAGAGCCATTGCGCGCAGACTGTCTAGCCTGTTCGGCTAAACCGTTCAAGCCTCTCTCTCAAGCGCTTCACAACTGCCCACGTCCACGCGCATGCGAGGGATTGACTACGACGCACGTGGATCCAGCAAATATTTGACCGACTATGCGCACCAGACCTTAGACTCTGTTCGTATCCTGCGACCAGACTGAAGTTGTCGTAAAATGTGCCTGTGCGTGCTAATTTATTGATGTGGTACTGAAAGGAGAGTTGGCAACAAATAAGGTCACGGAACCAACAGCTGCTTTAGACTGCCCCCAGGGAAGCAGATGCTGTCACACCAGTGCGGTGGGGCCACCCGGTGTGACACCGTTCTAAAGGCTCTTCGACAGTGTGCCCGACTAGTACCCCAACCCTCCCTCACACACACTGCCAACTTTTTGTTTACTGGCCCACCCACTAACGCAAATCCCTTAAACGGCTTTCGAAAGGCATGCCGAAGAGCCACCTGGCGTTTGATGGCAGTTCCTTCTGTCTCGAAATAGTTGGACTGGGGCTTAAAGACAGAGAAAACAAAGTGGACATTGTAACGCCCCCTCCCCCTGCGACCTTCAAAAGCAACGAAATTACAGACACTGGCTGGTGACCGGCACCGCAGGGACAGAGCTTACATATGGACCCGACAACATGCTGGTCTTAAATAACCTCCTTGTTAGGAAAACGCGCAAGGGGGTAGGGTTGCTCCAAGTTTGTTGTAGCACTAAGAAAGAGGTTTGCTCGCTCTGACAAGAATTTTATTCGCCAGGCCTTTCAGAAGCACACTCAAACCCATCAGGAGTGGGCAGTGGGTGATCAGGGCCACAGTGCTTATAAAATACACTAAACAACAACTGTAAACAACTCTCCACGTCCCTGACACATAGACTGGCCTTTCGACGTCATTACCCAGTGCTTGATGATGACCTCCGACCTGTCTGCTACTCAAATTCTGAATGCTGTGGGAAGACGATTGATGGTTGCGGGGGAGTTCCTAATGTATAGAGGCGCTCGCCAATATTTGCGGCCGATGCGGTTCGGGCATTCGTTTCATTTTTGTTTGCAGTAATTGTCGAAATTTCATGATTAGCCGGCCGCTCTGAGCGCCCGTTGAAAGCGCTGCAATTCAGCAATTTTGCCCCTCGGTTCACTGTAACACGTCCCATTAAGTTGTCAAAGCGTTCTCACACAACCGCGTTTGCGCGTGCGAGTCACTGCCGCGGATTGGGCATGTTGGCTAACTGAGAAAATAGAGCCCAAGGACTCCTGTGATACGGAAAGGGTGCTGATTTTAGTTTTGCCAGGAGGGCAGATGAGCGAAGCCATAAACGAAATCCGCGAAAGGCATTGAGAAAACTCGCACTTGTGTCATACATCTGTTTTAGTACCCCAACGAGGTGCCGAAACAGACCGTGCAATATGAAAGCTACGAAGGGCGGGTAAACTGGCGGAAAACATAAGCTAAGGTTCAGTTCAGTTCAGTTTTATTGAGGGAAATATAGGTCTCCACCTTTGAACCCCCTATTTGTTTACAAGCAACTGCAAAATCTCAGGAACTGGAAAAGTTATCATAAAGGTAACAAATAATCGGAAAACCGTCGGCTCTGTACAGACAAACTATCTCAAATGTTAATGGTACGAGCAGTTGTACAGCGGTCGTTTCGACTGCAGGGAAATAAATAATACACCCGGTGACAAAAGTTGCATAGGTGCATGTCAGTAAGTGTAGACGATAGGTTGGTTTAAGAAGGTTTGCGGCAGGCAAACTTAACCCTATTATTTGACTCAACCCTAAACCTAACTTTAACCCTGAATTAACTCGCTGCTTAAGCTTGGACAGAGACGTAACCCTAATATAACAACATGCCCCTTAAAAGCAAATATGTAGACATGTTGCAGTAATAAAAACGTAGGCCCACAGATACAGTCTTTACCAGGTCATTAATGGGTGCGATTTCGTAACCGCGACGGACTTGTCAGTACTGTTCGGAATGATTTTCGGCGAAGTTTCGTTCCACAGTCCCACTTCATTAATACCATATGGTTAGCTTACCAAAAGAATATTAGTTAACATGCCTAACTTAGCCACTCGCTGGACTAGGAAGGGAAAGCGAGTACAAGTAGAGCTCGAAGCACGCGCAGGGAAACTATTTAAGGTGGCGTGTACACACTCATCCCGACAAAGTCACTTTCTGGATTAAGAGGCTAAGGAGGGTGCTATCACAACTGGAAAGTCACGTAGGGAACTGTGTTGTAATTCGCGGTGCATGGCCACTGTAATGGAACCCACGGAGTTTTACACTGTCCTAACAATTCCATTAGCAAGTCTACTTGACCACTCGCTGGATTAAGATAATAACCAGGGCGCAAGCAAGGCTTGAAGGAAGCGCAGGGAGGCGCATGTGAACTGATATCTGAAGTAACCGAGGCTGTCGTTTGAGCACTCCTTCCCCTCGCTGGATTAAAGTGGTAAGGGAGATGCGAATACATGATATTTGTAAAGTCAGCGTACTCGCATCTACTAAACTTTTAGAAGGCTTACCATATGGCATCATTCAGACGACGCTGTAGGACTAAACCGTTCCAGATTTTCCTGTTTTATGGACAGTTACTGTGCGCACCGGTGCTCTCATCCGTCGCAAAATTTCGCTGTGTCCTTGTAACATGGTGTCGGTAAAAACGGCAATTACTGTGCAAGAAATGAACCAGAGTCCGATTATGCAGTTTCCTCTTTATAACCAGCTGCCCGCAACTCGGATTTTCGCTTATTATAGTGCTTACAGACTTACGTCAATCCCACTGCATCTAACCCAATGACAGCGTTTTATGACAGGGAACTGCGCATCCTTGGTTCAACGTGGTTGGTGCATATACAAGGCAGTCGATTAACAGGATTGCTCACCACCCCTCTCACCATCGCATCGATCGGGCTTACTCCTTTTAAAAGGTAACGGTGCGGTGGACATTGGATACCGGCGCGCAGAAAGGCGCTCGTTTGGTAATCATCAGGACTGGCTAGATGAGCATAAGTAAAACAAACATTACTTGACCAGTACATGAAGTTTCAGGAGGGACACTGTGTTAGGCTTTATAGTTTGTTGTCTATATTGCGGAGGCGGTCGTTTTACGAACCAGTATACCGGTCCGGAGTATAGGCGTTTTCGCTTTAGACCGATCAGCATAATTCTCGACTGTTTACGCGATTTTCCGGACGCACATGCACCCCCACGCTTTCCCGTTGCGCACAGTAGCTAAGCCCCGACCACCCTCAATTCATGTCGCGACAGGTCAGCATCCTCAGAGACCTGCAGAAAGTTTCTATCCTACTCCACAAGGGCGAATGCGTGCAACAGTTCGTTGCTTAAGCTAGTCTGAAAACTGCTGAACGGTAGCCAGGATGCTTCCCAGGTGGACGATTTGCAGGTAGCTGCGCATCTGTGTTAGGGCTTCAAAATATTCTTCATTCTTTTACGATAACAGAGGCGGGACGAGAACCACCTTTACCCATGGGAGAGGGTTCGTGCTTGGTTTGGGTTATCTTGAAAAGGGTTTGGTAGCTTTGAATCCACTCTGCCAAATTCCATTATTGGAAAGGTCGGTTCTGTGTATGTATGCATGTATACGTTGTTAACACATCGCGTTTGAGTTGTCTTTCATCGCGTCAGGCCACGAGCCTACGACTGACATCCGAGCCACGAGTTCTAACTATCATAATGCCCTTATTTGGACTTCACAAGTAAAGACACATTTACAATCTTTTAGTCTCTGTGCAGCCACCTAAAAGGACACACGAACTGCCTGTACTGAAGTAACTGCGAAGACGGCATTCGGACAGGGATAAAATACGGTCTTAATCTGTCGCAGACGAAAATAAGCGTCAATTTACCGGAGGGCGGTGATGATTTATTCATTATCTAAGAAAATTGCGCATAGCCTATCTCATTCTCCTTCCTATCCCAAACCGATCCTGTACTAGTGACAAGACAAGAACAGGCGACTTAATAGGGTTGCGTTCGGCAATAAGCTAACGCCTTGCAGATGCCCTCATAACAGTGCGACGCTCTTGACCTCAAGAGAAACCTGCAATACACAAATAACCACCGAGTAAGTGTTCGAGTGTTTGGTCATCAGATATGACTGGAGAGGACACGTTTTCGTTGCGAAAACTCCATTTACAAGCCGCTGTAAATCAGTCAGGGTTGAAGAGGATGAGGTGCATAGACGGGCTGCATATCTGGAGCGGGCGCTTACCGTTAAATGAATCATGGATTAAGTGCTGTCATGAGCGCACGACATCACTTTTACGGGTGTGGCATAGACAGTGGAAATATTAATGGCTGGGAGTTCTCCCGCTCTGAGGTCTGCCTTCTAGTGGGTTATCAGGATACGATTTCACTTTTTCGATCCGTTTTGACTTAATCCTGTTCACCTTCTGCCACGTTCATAGACAGTTTAGTAAATGCTTTCGCTTGCCCCACTTCTTGTGTGGTCTTGCGATGAATAAGAAAAGCGTAATTAGCTGTCATCTAGCTAGCTACACCGTGATCCTTCTCTCTACTATGCACACTCTCCTGGTGTTTATGGTCATCGTCAGGTGCAGCTTACGCAGTCGACTGTTTGCAATAAGCACTCGGGAGTGACGTTCATCAAACTGCCCTACTTGCAGAATAACCTCTTCGCACTTGGCCTTGAAGCTCCAGTCTCATAACCACCCAGACCGTCACCCAGCAGTGAATCAGGAGAAATAATCGAGAGTTCTTATATTTGTTGCTACGCGATCGACCGCGTATGTTATAGACTGGAGCTCCTAGGCAAGACGTAGCGTCCGCCTTCCGTACTGTGATTTTGGATATTCGCGGCCGCAGACAGCAGGATGCGGAAACTTGGCTTTATTACGGGATGTCCTAGAAGCTGGAGGTTGTTCTTAATCCGTCTGGTCGAGGTATGGCTTACCGAAGACTGTTAATAAGTCAGAAAGAGCCTGTCCGATCTCTGTTTTCTGCGCCGATAGTATTTCTAAATTCTTCTGTTAACTCTCCTCATATTGCATTGAACGCTTTGCTATCCCACTCCATGGGAGACGGAGAGTATCCATAAATAGTCAACCCGGTCGTTGGCAAATGGCATTTGCAAAACCAACTGGCTGCAATTGAGCACTTTGTCGTTTATGTGACTATTCAAAAGCAAATAGCAGAATTTTCCGCCAGCCGGCCACGATTGCAAGAAGCGGACATTACAGTTGCGCTCCGTTGAAGTAAATGAATTAGTAAAGTATACAACTGGCCAGACTGCCCGTGGCTCGAATCTGTAAGCGGTTACATGCCCATGGTCTCAGGTGCATGGACTTCAGCGGCGCGCTTTGGGTAGTTTGGACTTGCTCTAATGTCCCGATTGATGTGATTGGTTGTCTCCCCTCCTAACCCAGCTCCGCCAACGCCGCTGAGTCATGATTAGAGAGGCTAGCTAACCTGTAGCATCGTAAAATTAGGGTTTCACAGACAAACACGCGGAGTTGGTGCGGGAACACCAATTCGTGGCTGGCCGCGTAAGTGACCAAAGTAGGAGGGGTACTGCCACGTTGACACTGCCCGTCCTGGTTGCACAGACAAGTCGGAACGTCTTCCTTTCCCGTCTTGGGTGGTCTGAGTGCACGTGCGCGTGTAAGGCTCGCCCTCTCATTTGGTTACACGTTGCCTTGACATCCAACTAGGGTGCGAGCCAAAGCTAGGAGGCACATTCGCCCCCGCATTAGTCCACGAGACCAGCTCGACGTGCAGTCAACAACAGAAACGCCGGGAAGGGCCTTCGGTTTCCGTTAGCGGGTCCGCGCGCGAATCACAATCCTGGACGCCAGAGACCTCGGCACTGCTTCTTGTGGTGTTTTTGATGCCTCCAGTAGCTTTTTTCAACTTGCTGCCGCAAACTGGGTGATGAAGGTCAAATTGAGGCGCAAAATGATGTTAAGTTTCCTTATTTAATATCACGTAATGCGACAATTTCAGGTCGGCGTCTCCCCTCTCATCTGGTCCACTTTACATGAAGTTTCAGCCACAAACATAGCAGCATAAATGTCTCCGGAACGAGATTTAAACGCTCTTCTTTGGCGCGCACGAAAATTGACATAGTAACAAAAGCTATTACATTTTGCATCGTCCTCACCACACACACACTGCCTAACTTCCTCAGAAGCCTGAGCTAAAGATGTGTTTGGGGTCCTGTTCCAGTGGGTCATATGAATATCCCCGTGGAATCGGCATCATGCTTGTAAAAATCATTTTATTGATGTAGATCTTCTTTGCTATCGTATTTATTTAGGGATAGTGCACACTTGTAGCTGTATGTGATTTAGGACAGAGACAAGCTACGCAATGGTGGCTCAATCTTGTCTACCAGTTCTAATATTGTTTTGATTGAGTTGTCTTGCCCTCCTGATCATCAACGGAGTGCTGTGAGATCCACTGAACAGCCGAACCCCTTGCGGCTGGGCCATGCAGCGGCAGAATATCGGCGATGCACGCGGGTCTGGGCTTTTAGCGAGTACCTGTGCTGCTACTATAGTATGTTGTAACTCAAAGATATACTACTAGCTGACTGACGGCAGTTAATGAATATTACGCGGCTGCCCGCTGCGGCTGATGGACTTTGGCCCAAATATTCATGCATAAAATTCTCGGTCTGTACCTAAAGACCTTATCATATACCGACCTACTCCAAGTTCGCGGTTAATTTCCGAGAAAATAAAAAAGCAGCAAAGGACTGAGTGGTTGTCTCGCCATTCCGACCCGCAGAAACTAGTCTTCATAAGCAGAGTTGGGAGTGAACATGTCGGTCACCCGTTTCGCCCCTCTAGACTGACTCGACAACTGAGGTGGTAGCCATAGCGCGCCACCAGGACCCACCGACAATGGCTGAGTGCCATCTACCACTGATAGGGAATTGTGAATTGAGGGTAGCTAGATTTCCGAATTTATTATAATCACCCATGAGTGCCTATGCATGCCTGGGTGGCTCACATACCCCCTAGTGCATCGCACAGGCACGATCATGTGCTTCAAAATTCGGAGTCAAATCGGCAAAGGGATGGTGAACGCAAATGAACAGGCCGTTTCATCGAGAGATATGAACTTATTCCTACTTCAGTCAGCCAATTATAACATTGACCGGCATTCGGAGCCGAAAACACTAACATCTGCAGGCAGCGCAGACGGTCTGCAGGCGGGATTTATCGTGTAGTAAAGCACAGATGTATGACGGTTTGTTGTTGCGCTGCGGTGTGTGCACATGTTTGAGGTCTCTGGCCGACTGAAGTCAGAATAAACAAAAGACTGCGTTGCAGCAATCTTCCCATATTTCTGTCAAAATTCCCTTATATATATGCTGGAAGGAGATCCAACAAAGGAGAGGGAGACTAGGATGGTCATCCAAGTGGAACGTGCAAGCGAAACGAGCTTTGGGTAGGACTTTTTACCCATTTGACATTTCGTACCCTTACATTAGGACCATTGGCCAGAACTGACTTCGGTCGAGAGGTCGCCAGGAGCTGCAGAAAAGGTACCACAGGGAGACCGAAAAAGAGAAGACCGCATGCACATTATATCTCAGGGTGGAAACAGGGAGAGCGTGGATAACAAAGTCTTGGGTGAAATGAAAAAAACTAGAGAACGGGAGTGGACACGACGCCTGAACAAATTGAGTTATCTGAAGTAAACACAACCAACAACACCTGACACGTCGTCCGCCCACAACCTGCTGCAGCTGAGGAACGACCAGATTAAAGTGTCTCCATACGAATTCAACTATGTACTAATTTAATGGCCTGGCGAGTATTCGAAGAAGCTGACGGGAGTTTATAAAACACAAAAATATGCAAACTATTTCCAGGAAAAACTCAGAGGCGTCCCGGCAAAATAATGGCGTCATTTGAAGCCCTCCCTCTCTCCACCTACATCAGCTTCCTTAATGACCCTCTGCGTAAAGGGCACAGTTAAAGGAGAAAGATTAAAAGCAACACACGCTGAGACTATTATACTACTACTTGGACACGTGCCTCATCTTAAGCTGTCAGGTTAACGACCAAGTGGGAACCCCAACTGGGTTCCTGATATTTGGTCATCAGGCTGGAACGCTTCTACAGGAAACGCGAAAAAAACCCTGAAGCTTGATTGAATTCGACTTTCCCATCCAATGCATAGTGGTAGAAAAAAAGACTGAAGGACCCCTCTCTACGCTGTCCAAGTATCGAAGCAGGAAGACGGATCTCTCCAGGCAGAGAAACTATGGAGGCCGAGCAAACGGGGACGACCTCCATCAACCGCTGCGCGACCTTTCCTGCAGCTTACTAAGCCCTTCAGATGCAGATAAATGAACAAAGGGGCAGACGTGAACGTAGGGTAAATACGACCGAGCCTACGCCAGACACGCATGTAGTCGCATCACAAATCTGATCTGACGGATGGCGCAGATGTCAATACTACCCCACTAGTCTTTACACCGACAGACGAGGAAGAAGCTAACTAAAGAGGGGTAAACAAGACTAAGAGTCCAGGGTGACAGCTAAGGTTAGTGCCGATACGAGCAAGGGCCGCCAATGTCCAAATGCCGACCTCCGTCCAGAGGCATGCAGATTCTAAACATCCTGTATATATGCACAACGGGAAGAGTGAGTTCCGTAAAAGTGATCGCTGAGCGTCCCTATACCACTGTACATTCCCGATCGCAACCGACAGAACAACGAAGCCGTGGCTCAGTGGTTAGAGGCGTTGGACTTCTAACTAACAGGTCTCGCGATCGAGCCCCAGATGTTCCAAAAATGGAGGTTGGGTATAACCGGCCAGAAATGGCCATTCCAGTCTTCCTTGTGTTTGTTGGTAATAACATTCTGCCTATATGCATATATATAGGGAATTTAATAAAAACCGACGAAAGTTTTTCGTAAATTTTCGACTCTGTCCGTATGCAAATACAGGGTGGTCCAAAAGTAACCAGGCAGTCAGTGCGCATTTATTTTTGAGTTCATTGTCAGCTATTTGGATTGTCGACGGACCGATTGCCTGGTAGTGAACTACCGTTATCCGAAGCAATTAACATGAACACATTGTACCAGTCTCAATCTGACTGACTTGCTCGTTAGAAATTTGTTGTTACTTGTTCCGGTTTTGGATAGAAAATCAGGCCCCAAAATTGGCAGATACGAATAACCAGCGACAGACACCTGAAAAACTTGTCTTCATTGTGAAAGCACACACACAAACATATATATATATACAATGGTACGGGGGGCGCTCACCGATCGTTCGTACGGAACTCAGTCGTTCTGTTGTGCCTTACGGGCTCCCTCTCGAGCCCAACAAGCAGCCGCACAGCGGCGCATGATATAGGCAGAATGTTATTACCGACAAAGACAAGGGAGACTGGAATGGTCATTTTTGGCTTATTAGACGTCGTCAGCCAGTCATACCCGACCCCGAAGTGTGGAACACCCTATTCTCGAGCTCGCGACCTGTTAGTTAGACGTCCACGCCTCTAACCATGCGCATGCAAATATGCTATCTATAGAGGTTTAGTGCATTTCTGAGCTGCGGAGTTGTCTTAAGACATACAAAAGCTGCATCTTTCACGCGGCACTTTGCCTGATTTGCAGTCTTACTGACTTCAGTCCACCGGCGAGTGTTGCAGGCCCATGTTTTCGAATGAGAACGTTCACGCTAATAAAAGAACCCAACGGTTCGGTGGTACTGCGCAGTCAATGTTTTTAACATTGTAGTTTTATGGACTTTCCTTTTATGGACTTTTCTATAAAATCCCACACATACTGTCATGATATTTTCACCCCATAAGATAAATTTGATCGTTCACTCCGCTTTCCCGTGTTATAGAGACAACCTACAATTCCATGCTAGTTCCCAAAACATTTAGTCCTGCTTTAAATTTAATGAAAGCAAATTATTTTCAGAAACACCGAAGTTGCTGACACTATGGATCCTGAATACTATTTAACTGCACAAAAAGAGCGGCAACCTGGGAAGGCACTGTCCCGGCCAGTTATCGCAAGGACCATGGGATAAAATAAATGAATAGCTACCTCCGTTCTAAGATAAGCGTTACTAGTACTTATAAAGATGACCTGTTGAAAAGATCACGCATTCCCTCCAACGGCCCAAAATTAACTGTGTCATAGAGGAGGCTTCTGTCAAACCTCATCTCTGCCAGCACAATCTCTGCCCTCTATCCCTCATCAGGACCATCACCGCCACCACCACCAACATCGCTTTGTTTCCACCTGCATCACCGTGCTGGAAACCTGCTGGGTGATGTGGGTAGTTATGAGTCGGCTCTTTGAAGTTCAGTCTGTCTCCCTGCACATATGCGAGCACAAACTGGATAAGCGGTAACAGTCGAAAACCAGGCCTCCGTGTCACTACTCCCACTCTCAACCTGAATGCGCTTCTTTGTCCTTGCCGCTCCACACCGGTAGCCAGGTGGTGTGCTTCCGGACTCATTTATGGCTTCTGCCGTCCTCTTTCCAGGAGACATCAGATGCTATTGCGACTCCCAGTCTTGCCAGGACGTAGGCGCAACTGAGTGCAGGGCCGAGTTCTACTGCTACGTTTCCTTCAGGGCGGTCCGGCATGGCAACAGGACGCAACGGCAGCAACAACACGGCCGGCCTTCGGTGGAAACGTTGTCTCCTGACTCAATTTTCGATGCGAACGCCCCGGAGGATGGCAGTGTTTGGGAAACCGCCAAATCGCGACCGACGAAGCAGTACTATGAGGCAGTGAATCGGGGTTGCGTTGCTTCCTCGCAGCTTGGCATTTGCATAGGAGCTGCACACGAGGAAGTCGAGAATGGGCCCCTCATAAGATGCTGCAAGGACTCCTGGTGCAACACTGGCCGTGTAAGCAAGACCAATTCTTACGTTTTTTTAAAGAAACTGCTTGTAATTCCTGGTGTAAGTGGATGCGATAAATGTTTCTGTTGGATATTATCTCTAGAAACCCATGCGCTCGAATCAGGAGGCGACTCCGCATGTCTGAATTTCCTTGTCTCAAGCTTGAGCCTTCTATTTCAGACCCTGGAGATCGCGCATGCGGAGTCATCGGGGCAGAATAAACACGCTTCTGTATCCGGTCTGCCATCTGTTTTTGGAGGGGATCCGCTGTACAACGCGCTGCCTCAGACGCCTCAGCGCTTCCCCTTCAACAACGCGGCTCCTGAGGGTGGTCAATCGGGTCAGCCCTTCAGAAAACGCGATAATCAGCAGACTGGACCCCGAAACCCCTTTAGACCAATTCCGTCGAGAACAAATAATCATATGAAATCGATATGGGGTCTTCCCACAACGGCTGCTTCTACGCAAACGTCATGTAAGTCCGCTTTAATATCGACATTGTGTGGTCGGACCGGTCTTAACGTACGTCAGGCTGGGTCAGTGGCGGAAGAGAAGAAGGGGCTGGGCGTTGCCGTTATACAACAGTCGGATTGCTGAGTGTCCACCTCTGACAGGTCCTCACTTAATAGGGCTCAGGGCGCAAAGGTGATTCGCGATGAGTAAAAGCACATGTCATCCACTTTACTGCCTGGCGATTTCCACCTCATTGATATATTTCCTGTCTTCGCTTCCAGTTGGGGTTACATGGAGTGCCGACAGAGCTGCTAGCAGTCAGATGAGTGACAACCTTATTCGCTTTCAGAGGAAAGAACTTTTTACAGGTTTCCACTACGGGACGTTGAATTAGGCTGACTATCGAGGTTTACAGTTAGTGAGAGGTGTTATATGGGATATCTGCTGGTAGAAAGTAATTTACAGGCTATGTAGACCCATCTGTGGTTACGTCGCTGTATCCTCTTTTGTCGAAACAATAATGCCTTTTAAAGGCATCGAAATAATTACAATGTGTGTGCGTAGTGGTGGTAATGTTAGTGCTGTTGTTGATTCCAGGTTGGCAAAATTATTGTTTTCTTCGTTGTTGTGGCTATTGTTGTTCTTCATTGTGACGACGACGGCGGCAGTGGTGGTCATGGTAGTAACAGTAGTAGTGATTATGACTAGTGAGAAGTTGAGTTGTATTGGCCGGAGAAGTCTAAAGTAACATAAATAATCAAATAACTGGCATATGTTGGGGAGTAGAACCGTCCTTGTACTGAATTCTGAATGAGTTAGTTAAATTTAGGCAACAGGATAATTGCCATGAAACCGCACTTCGAAGCACTGATTCACGCAGCCGACTGTTTATATTCATTCAGAAAGTACGATAACTAAAATGTCTGTTTGTTTTTCGTTAAAGTCCAAGGATTGCCGTGAATCTCCGTCGGAACTACAGCACCAAACGATTGTCTTTTTTGAACAGTCGCCAAGAAGTTCTGCCCAGAAGGGTAGGGCGATAAACCTGATAGTCACAAACGCGTACACGACGGTAAGGTGGTGTTCGGATATCCGCGGGGCAGCTCTAGTTATTTCAATTTCAGAAAGGTTAGACTCTTCCAGAGCACTCTGTAGAGGTATTGCTATCTGAAGAGATTAACGCATGTCTGGATAGAGATGCAACTAAACTTCCCAGATGTGAGAGAATATGCTATGAAGATAATGAGGCAAGTTAGATTACACGAAACGCTTGCATGTTGAGGTTTCTTTATGAGGAACCTTCATGGAAGGAGGCTGACGAGAAGCCCCCCAATTAGATAGGGGCAAGCTTGCTTCCAGCATAGATGGATGGATTCGAGCTCATTGTAGCCCTACCCATATGTCTTGGCTCTCTGCAATTAAAAGTCCGATGTTTGGAGTTCCCATGGCGACAATTCTGTCCTAACTCCCTTTCGTGTCCAGTTTCCCACCTATAGTTCCACAGAAGGCCGCTGCTAAGCAAATACATCATCATTAGCCACTGCGCCTGGTGATCGAAGTAAGATGAGGACAGCCGACATATTTGTTTCACGTCGGTGAAGAACGCTTCAGTTATAGGTGATGGACTGGTCGTTTAGGGGCGTGCGCAGTGGTGCAAGATCTCCAATCAAGTCGGCTACTGCGTCTATGACCGTCCTCAGTCGACATGGCTCAGTCGTGTGAATGAATCACGATGGGTTTGGACGAAAGAGAGAGATCCATTTGACGATGGTCTTTCACATTTAATTCAATTCGCTAGCAAGTCAAAACTGTTGCACGGAATACTGGGAGATGTCGATGAGTGTGACAGCCGATCTGCCAGATAAGTTCCGAAGAGTCCGGTATCTCCTTGTTTTGGGTGGTAAGGCACCATGTTGGACCGCAATAATCGTATGCCATAGACGATAACATGAGTGTTTCGTTAAAATAAAGAGCGCTGAGTGGGCATCTAGTGTGGTACTTTGATAAATACTCTGGTAAACGATTTGACGATTTCAGTTCCCCGGTCTCCACAAGGCGAAACGAATTTTTTTCTCGTTTGTTATGTTACGTCACACATTCTGTGCGCAAGAACCATCCATTGCACCTTAAACGCAGCATGTTCTAACAATAGGTTCTTCCTCTGACGGTCAACATTTCAATGTCTTTCAGAAGTCGCATAAATTTTATAGTTGCGGGTGCCTGGCCAGCGTCTTTTGCATTGCCCTCCGGCACGGGCAACGTGCTCACAGGAGCATATGCCTGACCGAGGAGAGATATAGCTGCTGAAGAGCGCTTATTAACCATGCAGGGTATTATCAACTTTAGTTAAGAGTCCTCTAACGTCGAGCGTACGGCAACCCTCTACCCTTCAGAAGACCTAGCAGCCCAGCGGATGCCATATTTACACCTGTGAGGCTCCTCTAGCTGATGGGACTCGGAGATCCGTCGTCGGTAACCTCCAGCTTTTCCCTGAGAGCCAACGTCTGGTCTCATTTCTCATCTCCCTTCAATGTGGCCCACGTTCTTTATTGTCCCTCTATTTCCTGCTTTTGTTATTGGGTCGGCCGTCGCGGCGGGCCGCACCTTTTAATTATGTACAAACGCGGGCGGCATCAGTCACGGAGTCCCCGAATTAGCCTGCTAACGAACAAGGGAGCTGTCGCTGTTTTGGAAGGCGCGTCTTTCAGTTGGTTCGAGCAAAGCCCTTCTCTTATTCTCTCTAGCCTGTCGAAAAGCAGAAGAAGAGGCGAGACAGAAGAACAGTCAGTACGCTTGGTTAGTACGCTAGCAGGTTAGTTTATCCCAAACTAGTCCTTGAATACGAGGGGGAGAGGCGACACCTCGAGCCCTGGACTAAATTAATCATTAGCCAGGTGAGTGGAAATAGGTCGGCCTCCTTGCACCAAGATACTCGTATGTGGAAATTTATCAAGCATATTAACAAAGCCAGAACTAATGAACCATAAGTTAGGGCATGGCTGGACAACAAGACGAAAGAGATTTTACAGGGTGGTCCTGTTGGTCTCAGTGGCGGAGGTGAACACTCGCACACCTTAGGGACTTCCCTGTCGTTACCCCGCCGGCTGGCGCCCGGGGGGGGGGCTGGCACTGCGAGTCGGCTGCCGAGGTGTGTCACACTGACTGGGGAAAAAAGTATGCGAGTTTAATGTGTACGCGGAGTTTAAATAGCGTTAATAACCTATACATTGAGGGCTTGGTCAGGGACACGCCTCGAGTTCACCTGAGTGTCAGTCTTTATTGTCATTGTGCATACTTTTTACAGGAGAGCAACTTTACGAAGCACTCAAAACAGGTCTCTCTTCCTGAGCCCCTAATTGATGCCTACCGGGAGGTGGCGAGGGTGTGCGCTTAATAGAACGCAAAAATTACACTTATTTCAAGATTTTGCTTTAAAGTGAGCCAAACGGTCATTCAAAAAGTAACAGAGCCAGGAATTCAAAAGTTGGTTGGTCGCACTTTTATATTAAATTAGACAAGCTAATCACTTAGGATCTCAGTCTTAGGCCTGGTAGGACTGACCTCTATGGTCCCCTAAGCAGAACATGAAAACAGAAACCACCTGCAATACGGGTGTCTTCGAGCCAACTTCCGGTAAAGTTAGGGCCAGGTTTGAGGTTAGGGTTAGGCTAGGGTTAGGCTAGGGATTAGGTTCAGGGCTAGATTTAAAGTTGACGGTAAGGTGACTCAGAACCAGGTTTAGAGTTAAGGTAGGTGCTAGTGTTTACTACAGAGTTAAGGCTTAGATTAAGGCTAGGGCCAAGATTAGTCTTATATTAGTCTTATATTACGGTTATTTTTGGGGTTAGGACACGGGAATATTTTGTCCCTTCCGGAACTATGCCAGGTCCACTTTTATTACTTGGGTGGGGCATTCTTACCCCATGCCATGTTCAAGTGGTCATATAAGCCAGTTATACACTTGGATTTTTTGCATTCCTTCAGCTGAAAACAAATGCAACTGAAAACAATGCAACTGAACATCCTAACTTCAGATTAGAAGTCACCCATTTCCAAAAGCAGACTTTGTTGTTCTTTGCACAGAGCCCTTTGAAAAAGTTGGACAAGGTTCCATTGTGTTTTATACGGCACTGAAAGTGCTTCAAGAACGGGACGGATGACCTGAGAAATCCGTGTTTCGCTCTGAAAATCCGTCCTCATAGTTAAATAATATTCGTTAGTTAAAGGCCAATAAACGGAAGGTTGCTTGGCTTCCCCAAAAAAGGCAATGATAGCAAAGTTCCTATCCATTTGTCAAAGGCTTTAGGCAGCTGTTTAAAGGTGAGCGATTCTAAACTCCGTCGTAATCTCAGATTCCGACAAGATTTTTTACGAAGTAAACTTGGTATGCGCGCGCACAGTGCAAGTTGCCACGTTTTTATTTCGCTCCATTCCTCAAGATCTAAGTGTCCACCGCTACTTTCGATTCGCTCTTCTTCATGATCGCTTAGCCGTCCATTCCTCCCTCCTTCTCCCCCTCCAAACTTGCCCGTGTGGGCGTTGACGCTTTGAGGTGGGCCGTTGTGCCTACGTGTGTTGATGAACGTGCACGCGTGCACGGATGCGTGTAGGTTTTCGGCTTGCCAGGCAGGCTGAGTTACCTCTTCGTCATCCCCCTAACCTCTGTTGCTTCCCTATGGGACAGGATTTTTCTCTGTCTTAAGTGGCGTGGATGGGGGTGGTGTCCCATGAAACTTTAGCGTCTGCTCGCACCGTTTCTGTCCGGCCGTCGCAGGCCTTACGACGCACGGGAACCCATCTGCTGTGCGGGGATCATGGTACCCACGGCAGATGAAGATTTATCAAATTTCCATACACGGCTTACATCCCGAATTGGGGATAAACGCACGTCAGCAGGAGCTCGACCATTCCTCTAACGTGGGATTTGGACATCATCTACTGCCGCGCCAAATCTGATACGGGGGGGGGGGAGTGGACGGTTTGATTGAGCGAACGTCGTGGTGGTTACTCGCTTAGAGTCATCGCCTGAGACGATTAGTACTGCGAGGCCTTACCGATCCTCCTCACTCCTGGGCGACTAGTGGAGGTGTTGATGGCTGAGTCGCCCTCTCCTGATTTGGTTGACGAATGCGCCTGTCTCCTCTCAGGCACAATCTTCCTGAAAGTCTAATATTGGTTGTCCTGGCTCATAGAAGCCGGAAAAGCAATTAGAGCTGTTGGTGTGCCAAGCCCGCCGGCATCTTGCCGACATAACCCTGAATAACTCCGACGTACGTATGTTTTGCTCACCGCTCTTGTGCATAAAAAATTGCAGCCGTGATAACATTTACCTTTCGCACTGTCATAGCAGGCAGGTCTAAATTGGGAACCTGGAGTCGCGGTGGGTTTTGTGGGTTTTCTTGTTCTCCTGTCATTCGTTCAAAGCCCTAGTTTGAAAGACTCGCAGGGTAAGTTTTAAGGAAGCAGAACTGGCCATCAACAGACTGTCTGTATTTCCTGGGTGCGCTCCACGGTGATTGATTGCGGTGCATGCCATGGAAGACCTAGAAGGAACTTGTAGATTTATCTCACTAGAAAATTACACCAATTTTCCTGAGTAAATCCAAATAATTAAACAAAATGTTGCATAAATGATGTCTCCCCTGTCTGACGACTCCTCCATGAAGATCAGAGGAAGTTTGTACTTTGAAGTAAACGCGGCGACTAAATCTCGCATGATGTGGAAAGTCCAATGCGTAGTGATGGTCATGTACTTTGCTAAAACAGATCAACTCGGGGGTTCTGGGGTCCGATACTCTGGAAAAAAGTTCGCAGGCAATTATTTTAGACGTAAGTATCCATGAGAGGAATATTGAAAATGGTCTCTTGGTTAATCCTCTCCAAATCGACTGAAAATGACTGGCAGTACAGTCAAGTCCTTGTGTAATCCTTGTTGAGGGGGAGAGTTCCAACGGAAAATCGGCGTGCGAAGTATATTTGCATGTGTTTCGGCAGAT
>CACRXP010000841.1:45976-110262 GCA_902702965.1 Spirometra erinaceieuropaei
GACTGCGCCAACATATGCTCCGGGTTCAAGTATGAGCGGAGGCAGCGCAAACAACCAGTCCACAGCGGAGAGTTCCCTGCCCACACAGTCTTCAAGCGGCTGGACGGAACCGCGCGGAGTCTTCTTGCCCTGTGGTAACAACAGCGCAGCCTCTGCAGCTATCAAAAACCCGACACTCGGCACCGAACGTCCGAGCATTTCAGGCAGTAGTGAGACGGGGGGCTTCCTCATAGGCTCTGACTTTGACATGCGACGTGCAAACGTTGCACTTCCACCCACGATGCCGCCACCACTGCCACCACTGGTTTCAGGACCGAGTCCCGCTCAGGTCGTGGGCTCAATACCACCGGACTCCTCACCCAAACCTTTGGGCTTGGCCTCATTCCGCTGTGCTAACCCTCAGGACTCCTGCGCCCTGGTGGCGCCATACGCCCAGCTACAGCTCTCCCTCTCCCTGGATCAATATGACACCCCAGAGGAGATCTTCCGAGCTGAGGGAAGCGACTCCAGTTGCTCCTATGCTCAACACGCGAGCTCAAACCCTACCACCAATTCCTCCCTACTACAGTCCTACTGCGAACACGGAGGTGGTGACTACAAGAGTTGAAGGCACCGACCATACCCCCCTCCCCAGAAAGACACTGTGGTCCGCCTGTCCTAAAGAGTACTTTGTAAGTGCCACGACAAGCGCGGGTTTTGTGGACATGTACGTACCTAGGCAGAGGATCCTGTCGCACAGGCAAGCTTCGGTGCCGGCTGTCCGACTTATCTACGAATGTACGGCTGCATTAATGCTGGTTCATTTGAATCTATGTGAAAAAATTTTGTATTGTTACCAGACCTTCACCCCCTTATTCCCCTCCACACACTCTGGTTCAGGCGGTGTAATTAACCCTACTCACATAAATATTTAAACATGCAAAACTATTTATAGCCATCTTTTATTTATAACAGGGTAATCGATTAAAGTTATAGTCCTTGAGTTTCAGAGGTGCACACCTTACAGTTGTAGTTCGATAGGCCCAACTGAGTAAAGTTTTTTTCTACTTTAATGGTGTCCTGCAGGGTGCTACGATAATAATGAGACAGGGGGAGATAGTCCTCTTTGTAGGAGCGTTATTTTGTAATCCATCGCCTACAACAGCTTGGTAGGTCCCGTTGCTGCTAATTAACCGTCTGACCAGGCTCTTTAGGCAAAGAAAATCTCCGTTTTCCGCACCGGCACATTTATATGCGCCGGTTCGTTATATACGCCGTTGATGATTCATTCGGTAGGATTTCTTTCGGCCCACACAAATTATTCCATCTGCCTGGCGACTTTAACATGAAATTAGAGGAATGGGTGTGGGGCTGGTCGCCTTTGCTCTTTAACTTATCCTTGGTTCAGCCGACTGTTTGCTAATCGCGACATTCCTACGAATCGTGTGAAGTCAACACGTCTGACAACTGCGTGGTAGATTTTCGACGTAGTCCTGATCCTCGCCGAGCATCTCCATGAAAATGGGTGTGCGTCCCAAGTCTAAGAAATTATCAGCAGTCCAAAAAGTAGCTGCCAATACCTGGAGACGGCAAACTGTTTTGGGAGGTAAGGTAACTGATCTACCTAAGTGTGTGGTGTCTTAGCCTCTAACAGACTACCGGAATGAGTTACAGGTATGGAGAAGTGATTCATAATGACCTAGACATGGAAGCCCGTGTGCATTTATTTTTCAAGTCATCCTAATCACCACCGTGACCACTTCAGACAACACATCGCTGGCTTAGTAGTACATCCGTACTCTATTCATTGATTTTAAACACTGAAGTAAAGGTGCTGAACTTTCTTATAGATGTTCGGCAGGACGCAGTTTAGCGTAAGCTTCTGATGCTGACCCCGCCCGCTCTCTGGTATGAAGGCTGGACGTCAGAGACTTCGGTTATCTTAAAAACTACAATTTTGTGTATACAGGGTATTAGTTAGACTGCGCACATTATTTTTCTTAACACATCGTTAATTGTGACACTGGGCATAGTAGGCGAGACTACAGAGCAGATGTGTTCCTGAATATGATTGATAAATCTCAGGATATTGGATCTCAGTCTATTCAGGCAAATATCGAATGTGGTTTCCAGTAAAGTTAATAAAAGGGATTTATCTCGAACTCCGGGCTGAAAACTTCCAAGGTTTGTTGGGTAGTTAAAAATGAGTATACGGAATCCATTTTAAATAGCAGTTGTTTTGGATATTGAAGGCCATAGGAAGTAGGACACCATGTTGTCAAGCGCGTTCTAGTAATGAAAGACTCTAGCAACAGACCTATCGATAAACTAACTGAATCGCTGACCGATCGAGACTAATAGGTTTACGAACTAAAGAACATTTCATTTGTGAAATGGTTGTTTTATTGACATTTTAAAATTGGAACTAATTTGCTACAGGTACCGCTGGCTTATGAAAACGTGCATACTAATTAATTAAGTAATTTTACGGTTGTTGGCATTATTAATCGGCAAATCTTCAGCGGTACTGCGTGTGATTAATAATGTAAATCAATAAGTGGTATATTGCGGTACATTTAAGTGGTATATTGTGCGATATTTTCCGTTTATCCGCACTGAGGTCAGTTTTTATAATAGGATACCTATTTGACTATAAACGGAAATTTATCCAGATTAAATCTTTAGCAGTACTAAGACAAAATTTGTCTGCCTATGCACTTCCGAGTGTAGATAAGGCCATTCTGACTAAAGGTACTAGCTTTCGAGAGATTTCTGTTTTCCACTTCATCATTATGCGAAGCAGCCCTTACTGCTGTCCGAGGTCATCCGATCTAAGTCCAGAAGTCTCACACCCCTGGCTTTACTTTATCAGTGCAAATTTTTGTGTTAAATCAAAAATTGCCGGTCTCTTGGATACATATTTTGGTTGGATGTGATTATGTAGCCCCACCTGAAGTAAACAAACCCCAGTCACCTGTAATATGGGACCAGTGGCAATAGAGGTTTTTCCAGGTGGGGCCGGGGAACCCACAGGCGACGGGGTCAAGTATTTGCATGCAGAAGGAAAGCTATTGCGAATGCGCGGTTGTAATTTGAATGGTTAAGAAATAGTTGCACTAACCCCTAACGCTAACACTAACCCCCAACTATAACCCCTTATCCTAAACCCTATCCCTCTAACCCTAACCCCAGCCCCTAACCGTAACCCCTAACCCTAACTCCTGGTTCTAACCCTTAACCTCAACCTCAACTATACTGTGTACATCAGGTGGGGCTGCCAAACCACGTCTTACCCATATTTTTACTAAGTTGTGCTGCTTGGTAACAGTATATATGTCCATACTAATTCGTAATGACCTTTATTACCATACGGAGCTCGCAATGATGACTTGCCTACCCTATTAACGTCTATCTTCTTCCAATGGTAAGATATGGTCCAAGAGGAGGAAGATAGGTCCAATCGCAGTGGTTAATATGTCGTGAGAGACTCCACCTGCGAAAATCCGTTTTTTAAAAGGGATCTCTGACTTCACATAATTGAGAGCGGCAGAAAAGCCGCACTGCAAAAAATCCATGGCAGACTGTCCCTCAGTCCTGCGTTGGACTGAGTTATAGCGTTAACCTGCGACCCCCCAAGCCGCGACACCACCGCGTGATAATGAGTTTAAGCGATTTTAATTGACTCTAGTGAGGACTTGACTAACTAGAAGTGGATTTATCCCGCTCCCCTCTCTTTGCCCTACGGACTGGTGGTGGAATTTAACCCAATGACTAAAGTGGCTTGGATGTAACAGTCTACCCGTGACGCATACGTACTGGTTCTTCGATCAATAGTGACCTTGCTACCCCAAGGCACGCACCACCCAAAACAGACATTCAAACATTCGCTTGTTACGTTACAGGTCATAATAATATTGTCCCCTTGTGGGCGAAATCCTGGAATGCGCAAATGAGAGCCTGATCGTGTGTGTGGCACGCGCAGACGAGCTGTTCTCGGCTCGTCTGCTACCTCTCCCAGTCTTGGCATCAGTTGGCTGACCGGATTGGACAATCGACTGTTTCAGAGGATAGGGTGCAAATAGTGAGGCCATGTCGCTGGGCATAATTCCTAGTCCGACGCGCTTGAATCAATCGCAGTGGCCATGGCTTGATGGGTTGCCTTCTGACGGGCTAACATGGACCTCGCGGTCAGCTCAGTGTGTGTGTGTGTGTGTGTTGTGGGGAGTGACGGACTGGTATTCTGAGAGTTAGGCTGCAATGGCTCTTTAATGTGACCTTTGTGACAGTCCCACTGAATCGCCTCCTCTTCTCTTGTTCTGTAAAATCCTGGTTAGTGCACATAGTTGGCCAGGGGGTGTGGCGATACACCCTGACAGACCCTGTTGTCGACAGTCGCCGCACAAACTGGGACCCTACCACCACCCCCCATTGTTTTGTCGGTAACAATCCTGATCATTTGCTGTGTGGACCAGGAAGTGCGGAGTGGAGCGCCAAGGTCCGGATCTGTCCAAGTCATCCACCTGCGGCCTCCCCCATCCCCGGTCTTCTTGACTCTGTCTTGACACTAGACTCAGGTGGGGGAGGAGGAGAGAGTGTGGTAGATGCAGCGCAAGTCTACTGGCACTATAAACCCCGCGCAAGTCGCCGTCCCTGCTCACACCCTGCTGTAGGGCATACGGTTGCATCGTCGAAACCGACGGTCGAACTCTCGCGTGTTTGTATGTGTGTGCGGATAATTTAGTGGCGGTGGAGAGCAGGCGGCCGATAAAGTGTTATGTGACCCATACGAGGGATTAAAAATGAGCATGTTGACACTGCAGTTATGCTGTTGACTGTTATCTTCTGTGGCCTTGCGGATTTCCTACTGCGGTGAGGACAAAAACGTCCGTTCAGAAAGGACCTATATTGGGACGCGTTGCTGGAATGGGAAGAGTTTAGAGGATTTCTTTACTTGCTTTTGGCGCTTCGTAGTAAGGACGATGGGGGAATACTATTGACCTCGAGCGAATTCTTTACCCAACAAAATCGGCCCTGCTCTTGAATGCTATATGGCAGTATAAACATTTTATTTAAGGCCGAGCCTTAATTACATTGGTCCACACTACTGCCGTCTTGCATACCTCGCCTCGTTTTGACTTGCCGTATGGGGTTAGCCTCGATGTCTGCTTCTCCACCTCTTACCTCAGTATGTCAAGTTTGTTGGTACTAGGCAAGCGTTCCTCGATTTCGATTTTGTAATTTAAGTGGATTGGCATTCTTTCGAGTCGCCCTTTCCGTCCATCTGTTTGACATCATCCGTAGGCGACGTCATTTTAAAACTGTCACTTATGCAGGCATTCGAAAGCCAGCATCAGGTAGTCACAGCTCTATTTTAGTCAAAGTTTAATGCAGCATAACGTCTTCAATAAAGTCGCCATTTATTCCACGTCCGTATTTTCCGGACACCTTTCTCACCACTGTATTCTAATGCCCCCCTGAAACTTGATTTACAGAGATAATGCTCTGTCCTCTCGTAGTCAGCGTCCTTCGAAGGAAGCGTATTTAAACTGGTTCGGTTTTCTAAATTTCGTACACCGCGCACGTCCCCTCCCCATAGACGGCCGTCGTCAGGAAGAGGGCCCTGTATATCTTGAGACTGAGCACTGTATCCCACCGAAGGCTTGAATGGAACCGGAGATCTGGGTTGCAATTATACCCTCGAACTTTGTATCCATTGGCAGGGTGGTCCGCAGGTATGAGAATTGATTTATCACTGTCGGGTGAGTGTCGCTGACGTGTACCACGGCTTTGTTATATTTATCAGTTGCTGCTGACAAATTCATGGCCATTGTCTTCTCTGTAATTACGACGACCCCGACGTTGGTGCACCCGAAGACGGAGAGGCACAGAGTCTATAGGGGTCAATGAGTTCCGGTCGTCCCAACAAAGAAATTTGGCAGCCGAGGACACGGCTGCTTGTATATATCCACGGTGTATGCTCAATAATGCAAGTCAACGCACAATAAATTACCTCTGTTCGTGGAACACGAAAATGCGGTGGAACATCAAGGTTCCCTGTCTGCTGAGTCATTTTGGAACTACATATATATATGATGTAAATCAAGTGGTATCAACAAAGAAAAGGGAGACAGGAATGGCCATTTCTGGCTCATTAGCCGTCATCAGCCAGTCATACCCAACCCCAAGTGTGGATCACTTGAGATTCGAACCCGGGATCTTTGGTCATGGAGTTGAACGCTCTACCATTGAGCCACGGGCCCGTTGTCCTGTCGGTTGTGATCGGGAATATTAATTATGATAGTGGGCGCTCACCGATCAGGTTACGGAACATGCTCGTTCCGTTGTGCCGTGGTAGAGCGTTCAACTCCATGACCAAAGATCCCGGGTTCGAATCTCAAGTGATCCACAGTTGGGGTTGGGTATAACTGGCTGATGACGGCTAATAAGCCAGAAATGGCCATTCCGGTCTACCTTGTCTTTGTCGGTATCACCTTCTCAACATATATCACTAGTCGCTGTGCGACTGCCTGCGAGGGTTTAAGTATGAGCCCCAAGGCACAACGGAACGAGCATGTTCCGTAACCTGATCGGTGAGCGCCCACTATCATAATATATATATATATATAAATTGAAAAACAGGCATCCTAAGAAATATAATTAGAAAGGTGAAGTTCTTTGGGAAACAGCAAAATTTTATTGTGAATTTTCGAGATTGGTTCCCCAGCTCGTCTTCAGACAACGGGTGTGCAAAAACAATTAACTTTTAGACTGAGTCTAGCAAAAGGAGTCCATGATTGGTTAAGGTTGTCATCTCGGGATTGGCTGACTTAGTTTGAATCTGTCCTTAACGATTTTGTATGCGGCATCTAAATCGATATGTCGGTTGATGCATGCCTCATCTGAGTGCATTGCCTCCAGGAATTCGTGGCCTTTTCTTGTTTGGCGGGCGCCAACAATGCGAGTGTTCTCCCATGCGAATTTATGCCCAGTGTCTAGTGTGTACATGGCCACCTGGGATAGATGGTCGCGTCTCTTCACCGCTAACTGATGCTCATGTATACGGGTTGAGACAGATTTCCCAGTTTGGCCACAATAAACGGCATCACAGCTAGAACACGGTATTTTGTAGACGACACCTTTTCTTCCGAGGTAGCCGACCCTGTCCTTAGGGTGCACAAGCTGTGTGCGTAGGGTAGTTGCCGGCTGGTGTGCTACGTGTATCTGGTACTTTTTCAATTGTCTTTCGACAAGTTCAGATACATTTTTGACGTATGGGAGGGTTCGCCATGTGGTTTGTTTTGGTGCCTGAGTGGCCGCAGCATTGGAAATACCTTTTCTCTTGAGTTGCTGGTGCCTCATGCATTGACGTATAAAGTCATGCGGGTACCCATTTTGGGAGAACAGTTTGTAGAGGTATTTCATTTCTGCTCGATAACTTGTTTCGTCAGAGCAGTGGGTTTTGGCTCGATTCGGAAGGCTGTAGACTGTACTCCGTTTGTGAGGGACAGAGTGGTTACTCTCAAAGTGTAGGATGACCTCTGAATACGCCTCTTTGCGATAAACTGATGTCTGGAGTGGTCCATCGGTTTTTCGACGTACAAGGACATCCAGGAATGGGAGTTGTCCATCGACCTCTGTTTCCAAAGCGAATGCAATTCCTGGAAATATGGAGTGTTAGTATTGGTATGGAGCAGATTCAACTGATCTTTCTTGACGATGACAAAAGTGTCATCTACGTATCGCATCAACCGGCATATCGATTTAGATGCCGCATACAAAATCGTTAAGGACAGATTCACACTGAGTCAGCCAATCCCGAGATGACAACCTTAACCAATCATGGACTCCTTTTGCTAGACTCAGTCTAAAAGTTAATTGTTTTTGCACACCCGCTGTCTGGGGACGAGCTGGGGAATCAGTCTCGAAAATTCACAATAAAATTTTGCTGTTTCCCAAAGAACTTCACCGACTTCGGCCTGGTAATTGGTTGCCTGTTCGTGACCTTTGCCACACATACGGAGCTTGTTTGCTTTGTGAAGCCAATAGATCGGTGTGCGCCCATTCCTGATATATATATATATATATATATATGAATAATTGAAGAAGTATGCATTCCGAGATGATATGATGAAAGAAGGAAGTCCGTCGGAAATAGAGTTTTACTCGTAAATTTTCGAGCTGGTTGCACCAACCCGTCGTCAGACAAAGTGAAAAGTGAGAGGTGACATTGTCACACTGCTGGCTGAGGACGCAGACAGAGAGTTAAGCAGACGACCTTGCGAGGGGGAGGTGTGCATCTTGTTGTGATGGGTACAGGAGGTGAGGGTAGGTGTTGTGGGTCCCAGCTGTGGTTCACCGTATTGGGGGGGGGAGGGGGAGTAGGGCAGGGAGGGAGGAATGGCGTGTCCGCGAGATCATGCATGTCCGGGCACGCATTAGCTGTTGTTGTTCTTAAGGTGGGCGCCAGTCAGTCCACCGTGATCGGAGACCCTCGTAGTGGACATCTAGGTCAACATGACGGTTAATGCTATCTGCATCGGAGTGCCAAGCTTCGAGGAATTCCCGTGCATGTTTGGTGTTAGCCATGGCGACCACCTCGGTACCGTCCCAATTGAAACGATGGTCACAATCAAGAGCGTGTGCAAACACAAGAGATAAGGGGTCGCGTCGGCGGATAGCTAACTTGTGTTCATTAATGCGAGTCCCAAGTTGTCGACCAGTGTGACCAATATAAACGCAAGTTAGCGCACGGGATACGGTAAATGACGTTACTTTGTTGTTCTTTGGGTATGGGATCCTTTACCCGGGATAGTGCTGCGCGTAAGGAGGACGCCGGCTTGTGAGCAATGCAGATGCCAAACCGGTTTAGTTGTCGGGCCATCGCTTCAGAAATTCCTCGCATGTATGGCAGGGAATAATATTTCCTCTGTGCCACTTCTCCACTTGAACTCTGATCTTGTGGTTGCCTCTGACGTCTGAGACAGTTTTTCACGAAGCTAATCGGATATCCTTTAGATCAGAATAGTTGGTATAAGTAGGCTAGTTCTCTTTTGAGTAGATACTGACTGCTACAGTACCGGAAGGCGCGGTGAAAAAGAGTTCGAACGCAGCTTTTTTGTGGGCTGCAGGATGATTTCTCCCGTAGTTGAGGATGATTTCGGCACTGGAGTCTTTTCTGTGGACGCTAGTCGCGAGATTGCCATCAGTCAGTCTTTGTACACTGACGTCAAGAAAAGGGCGGATGTCCCCTCTTGCTTCTTCGCGTGTGAATTGTATGGCGGGGAAGACACCGTTAAGACTCTGGTGCAGTCGTTCAACTTCGCAGTTTTTTATGACTACGAAGGTATCACCTACGTAGCGGAGCCACATCTTTGGTCTGATAGCTTGAATAACAACTTCTTCTAGTCTTTGTAAGACTGGTTCGGCGAGTAGGCCCGATATCGGTGAACCCATGGGGGTGCCCTTGACTTGCTGGTAATACTTGCCATCGAATTGACAATAGTTCTTAAGGCAGAGCCCAAGCATGTCTAAAACGTGCTCTGTTGGAATGCCAATTGGAGTTTCCTCTATTGTGCGGATGTTGGTTGTGCTCGAGAGAGCGAGAGCCCTAAGGCACAACGAGACGAGAGAGTTCCGTAAAATCCATCGCTGTGTGCCCCTCTACCATTATATATATATCCCTCCTAATTTGGAAATCGGCATGAACATTTTAACCGACTTTCCTTAAGAGGTGTTTTCAACAGCTGAATATTGCTATGAGTAAATGTGAAAAACATCGGACACTTAAACGTCATTAAGTTTATAAGATCATCTCGACTGTTTCACAACTGCCTTTGCAGTTGCTTACAGCTTAGAATGAAAATTAACCTTTTATCCCGCCCCGGAGCTATTCTGGCCCGGTCCCTATTGCTAACCTGCAGGCAGTGAATTCAGTGGTACAACCAGCATACATTTTACCCTAGTAATCGAGTTCATATCACTTCTTCTATACGAGCGAAAGCCCATTTTATTTGCAAGAAACACCCGGGCTTCACATTGAATGGAGTAACTGTAATCTAAGGTAGTGAAACTTTAAATTCTATCCAGACAGGCAACCAAGCATGTTTTCGAATAGGATTGGGAAATGTTCCCTTCAAGCCAGAGACACCTTTTGCCCCATACCACTGTCCAACTACTTTGCTGTCTTTTTCTGTCTACTGTGTGGTGCAAGAGAGTAGAGAGTACTGGCAGGTTTTCCGTCTTTTTTCGGAGGACAAGAGTAATATCAACAAGGGCCAAAGACATGACAACTGTTTATTGAGGTGGGATGCGTTTGGGGTAGCGTCAAACTCGGCATTTCGATCCGACAGGAGCGGTGGGGTAGAGCCCGTTACTTGGGGGTGAATCATCATCAGCTGGGACAGCGAGGGTAACGTCTACCAGCTTTCTCCCGTATTTTTCCTCAAGCCGGTAAATTCTGTTGCGGACGGACATGGCGGCGCTAATGGTGACGGTTTGGTGCCAGTGGCGAAGGTGAAGGTGGTGGTGGTGGTGCTTTAGCGCAGCTGGCAACCGAACCTGCGTTTAAGGAACCGTTCCGGAACGATTGCAGACGGAGCGCGAAAAGGTACTCCGCGTGTCAAGTGTACGTTGGCAACAGTTGGTTTTTTGCACCGCCAAATTTGCCGAGACGCGAATAGGCGAGAAGTAAGGACAATTCCACCGGATAGCAGAGTCTGGTTCCATTGGTCGAAGGTGGTCTGTTTAATCATTTAGTTTGAACAAACGTTAAAGTGCAAATGCAACGTAGATTCATAAGTGGCTACTCCATCAGCGCTGGGCGAGGATGAGCGGAAGTTATATGAGTGCCGATCTGACAACGCATTCCGTTCCGACAGAAGCTGCAGAGTCGAACACCGAAGTTCTTCAAACATTTTGGCCGTCCATTAGACGCAAGCGCGTGTGCGCCATAGAAGCTATCTGTCTTTTGTTGAATTATGTTAAAGTGGCATAACTGTATGTAGTTTATTAGATTTGCGAGTTCCAGCCTGCAGATTCAAATGAATTTCCGTGGTCAGGATTGGCAATCGACTAATCGTTGTTAGTTCCAAAGATTTTTACTCATTAATTTGCATCGCACGTCACTTACCTATGACGGACGGATTGTGTCGGAAAATAGGAGTAGCAAGCTATTGAATCATTCTCTGAAGGTATATTCATGTGAACAATTAGATACTTCGAGAAATCTACTCAGAACTAGGTCAAGGTCTTTGGGAACGAGTCAATGCGTATCCTGCTGATTTGCTAACATCTTTTCTCGAAGAACTTGAGATTTTCCAGTATGTGCATACATGTAAACGACGACATAAATAATTAAGTTTACATGAAATTACGGAACGATTTTCTGCAATCGGAGACCAACCCACACACATGGCACGGAACTTTCCACTAATAGTGAGCGCTCTTCAGTCAAATGAGAACATATAAGGTGTACTGAAAGTAATACTGCATTGTCCAAATACAATAAGTTTATTTAAAAAGTGGAAATGTGGACACCATGACAGTTCGCATCAAATGCGTTGACTTAATTAAAGGAATTATATGATGGATGTACATATAATAGATCGATCAAGTAAGACTTAATATGCGAAACGGCGTTTAAATGAACCCCTTTGATGATAGTTCTCAGCATTAGTGCTGTAACAGGTTACCCAAGTGCCTCACACTTGATTATGTGCTTTAAAAGGGTTTTGAGAGAACTTTACGCGATGTGAGGCCAAGAAAAAAACGTTTACATAAGGATACATATTCAGAGGTCCGATGTTGACTCAGATATTGGAATATAATTTGCATGCGCAGTCTTAACCACGCCGTATTTTTTGCTTTAAAAAACATTTTCCCTGTTTCTGGCGACAGTAGAGTCCCTTGAATCGCACGGCATCTTCAAAATATCAGAGCTTTTAAACGTGTGCCAGAAATGGTAGCTTCTGTTACCTACAGATATCAGAATATTCTAAGTAATACAGATGCTGAGGACTTTGGCAATGTTATTTTTATGCCCATGAAGGGTTGGGTCGTATTTGAAAATCAATTGGACACGAATTCTAAGTGCCAATGGAAAAAGATGTTCACAACAAAATTATTCGATTGTTAGGTTGTTGAGTATTTTTTTAATGTGCTTCCTCACAACGTGCCTTATAAGGATATTTTGACCATGTGAATCTTTTTTAAGGCAAAGTCAAAGAAAACAGCAGGACATTTCTTCCGGTCCCAAATAATGCTTGTCACTTTTCAAACGGGGATGAACATTCCCCTTTCCATTTATGTGGAAACAGTTTTCGTTCTTGTAAGCGGACTACAGAGTGGCCATGTATGTATCGAGGTAGACCTCAGTCAGTTAGGTCTGCCCTTGCTCCGTTTCCGAATTTCAGATTAGCCGATGCTAAGCCTCACAAAGACGCATTTGTCATATTCTTAGAAATTGAAATTGGGACTTGGGTGTAGGTCTTTTTGCTCTTACTCATTGAATAATTGTATATGCACGGAAAGTACATGTGTGCTATGGCAGGAGGTTGCGCCCACATGTTTCTACTGTTTTGGGACATAAAATTCCATAGCAATAAAATTTAGAATTTCTGAAGAAGAAATAACGTCTGCGTTTCTGCATACAGCGTGGTTCAGTGCATCTTTACCTATTTTACGCTGAATGGAAAATTCACTTTTATGTCGACAGTGGTAATTTTGGTAAATGTTTCTTAATCTGATTAATGTTCTTTATTAGATAAAAATACAATTACCTGTAGATGTGATCTAGGACAGTTACTAGCATCTATACTTGTCTAAGTGTGCGCAACATCCATTTTGGCTCAAAAACTGAAAAGTAATTCGTCGTCAAAATAACCTACACACATTTCCTAAATGATTAAAAGGCACTTCCAGAATGCTTTCAGTCAATAAAAGAAGCGTGTATCGTTCGAGGTGTTACATAACTGCTCATCCACATTTTGGGCATCGCGCTGAATGATTGTTTCCAAAATAAAGTCCTGTAATTTGTTGTAAAGACCCTTCTAGTTGCATTCCCTAAAGTGCGCAGGATTATACGTTTTTACAAGATCACTATTTATTAGCCCATCTTGGACTAACAGTCGCAAGGCCGTTAGCGGATTCAATCAGAAGTTAGTATTTTTTGGCGTCTTAGCAGTATTCACATTCTAAAAAATGGTTGCTTTCTTACGACCGATGGAGTGGATTGGGTTTTAACCCTCGCCGAATTGTCAGCGAAGGTTTTGTGATTTTTCAATATCCTCAGTCGACTGTATAAAAGGATGATTCCCGTGGTCTTCAGTTACCAATCCTTCTAAAAAGACATTTCTAGAAAAATATATCTACACAGAATTTTAATTCGCTATGCTTCTGCAGAATACGGTTGAAGTGGTAGTAAGGGTCTCATTTAAATGCAAAATATAATCACCAAAGTAAACAGTTGTCCATAGCATAGACATGCGATGAACACTATCTTATTTAAAAGAAAAACGCCTGTAAGATTTTCCCTGTATAAAGCATTTTGCCAAGATGCTTTTCAGCTAAATGTTCAAATAACTCATCCCCTTTCGATACAGAGTCGAAAGATCATTGAAATATTTTGCTCATATTCTTCGTTTCTGCTTTAAACGAAAAAACTCTTTCCTCTTCAGCTCGGCAGCCTTTTCGTTTTTTGTCTGATCCTTCGCCGCCAAAATACTGAAAACAGTCTCAAACGGCTAATATGGTGTCTTGTCTGTTCATAAATTACACATTAGACAAGACTAATTTGCAAGCAAAGTGCACTGCATTATATTTTAATTTTTACATTGCCACCTACGGGTGGCTCTTTTGCGGTTGTCTGTGCCACATTTACGTACGTATGGAAACTGCGGGCTTGGTTAAGCAAGCGGTTTCATTTCATATGTTTGTTGACTTTTGCGGGTTAGCAATATAAAGATTAAAAATCAGTATTTATCAGAGTAATGAAAATTCCCTTCTTGCTAAAAATGACATATTTACCTAAATCTCGCCTCATTTTATTTACTTTGACAAAAAATGAAGCTTTTCTCTAGCGGAATTTGTTTCGCTGAATCATTGTCGTTCAAGTTGATATCTACACTAGAGGAACGCAGGTAACTGAGTAGATATGTTATATTACGGTTCGTAACATAAAAATCCAAACTATAAAGTAAGGCTAATTTCTGTTAAAACCACTGTGCATTTCGTTAAAAACCGTCTCAGAAATTTATTACGCCTGGGAAGAAACACTTTTGCTTTAAACGCAAAGCTAAATGACAAAAGCTTCCAGTGAGCTGCCGGGAACTGGTAATCCGGATCTCGATCATTATATCCCATCACTCTCATTGCTTAATCTATCACGCCACGGCAGTTCGACTGCTGAGGACGACAACCACCGTGTGATCCACAGCATTGTGGGATCACGACGGTGGTTTGTGCGCTAATTAATTTACAGTTGTAGCAGACTTTCGCGGCGTCTACTGCACTCTTCTCCCTCTACCTCTTGGGCCAGGTGACTAGACAGAGGCACAACGACCGTAAGCGGACTCAAGCGCGGTGGTCAACAAAAGGGAACAACTCGGCTACGCGTACAACACGCGCCTGGCCAGCATAGGATGGGCCAGGTTCTCACGGAATCAAGAGGCGTGAGTCGGAATTGGAGTGCTATAGAGGCCACATTGAGAGGGAGCCACTAAAGCTGGGTTTCCCATCCTGGAAGTATCGCGTTAACTGGTTAGTCGGCAGTCACCGAAGCCACGCATTTTAGTGCGTAGTGATAGTTTCAAAGCGCGTTTCAAAGTGCTGTGGGAATGGAAGTCCCCAAGTGAACCTCATCCGCTCAGTCTTCCCCCGTGCACTAGCCCGCTGTCTGAGCCGGCCAGCCATCTGATGCTGGGACTGAGTGTAGTTAGCTGGCGTGGCGTGCACCCACGCCTAGGCGTGGCATTCGTTAAGGGATGCGCGATCCTGTACGGCCTTACTAACGCGTGCCGTGCCCCACTTCAGTTCCCGTGTTGTTCCAGCGCATCATTTGCGTGACCTGTTGTCCCAGAAACGAGAGGGTTGCAACTACTATTTATGCATATATGGACGAGTCTGCTCAGTGGCCTGATCGGTGAACGACCCAACCACCATTTACAAACGTAACGTGGACGCATACTAATACAAATAAATAATGGATATCCTGCGATAAACAAGGCTGGGTGACGAGGCAGTAGTGGAGTTCGCTTAGATGAAGGGTTTGTAATGCATTTGATGGACACTGACTGATTCATCTGTACTGTGCGCGTAGGCGTGTATGTGGTTCTGATCCCAGATGGTGGTCAGGGTATAAGGGGGTGAATGATTCCCGGATCGGACGGGGCCCCTGCCGAGATCTAAAAGCACGGTGGCCCCCAACTTATGGAACACATGATGACGCTCTTTCAGGAGATGTGGCATCAAGGAAAAGTTCCTCAGGACTTCAAGGACGCCACAATCGTCCACCCATACAAGCGGAAACGGAACTGGGTGGGGCGAGGTGGGCTGGTGGAATAAATTCCGCGGTAATTTATAGCAGGTAATCTTGCAAGTACATATCATCAAATTCTCGCGCCCACCCTCTGCGGTCTCATGTTCTCTGCCATGTTAACGGACGTCTACCGTTACGAACGCCCTGAGATCCGCATCGCCTACAGGACGGACGGCCAACTCCTCAACCACCGGCGGATGCACTTCCAGTCGCGTGTGTCCACAACCGCCGTCCACAAACTTCTCATCGCCGACGACTGTGTCCTCAACACCACCTCTGAAGGGGACATGCACAGGAGCATGAACCTCTTCGCCGCCGCCCGCGACAGCTGCGGCCTGATCATCAACACGGAGAAGCCGGTGGTTATGCATCGAGCGCCACTCGACAATGACTACATCGCACACCAAATCAACGCGAACGGCGCCCAATTGCAAGTCGTAAACATTACCTACTTTGGCACCACCTTTTCTCGCAAAAGTAGAAACAGAGATTCAGTGGCCCGCTGAACTTCCAAGGCCAGTCAATCTTCGTCGTCTGCAAAGCACGGGCTGGAACCGACACGGTCTCCATCTCAACATTAAACTGAAAATGTACAGGGCAGTTATCCTGCCGACGTTGCTGTGTGGAGCGGAGACTTGGACGCTGTACAAGGAGCAGGTACCTTGATTAAATCATCCCCACCTCAGTTGCCTTCGACGGATACTGAAGCTAAGATGGCAGGACCGGATGCCGAACGCGGATTTACTGGAGCAGACAAGAATCCTCAGCATTTATGCCATGCTGAGACAGCTGCAACTGCGTTGGAGAGACCACCTCGTGCGGATGAACGACGAGCGGTTGCCCAAACGATTCTTCTACGGAAATTTCGCCACGGGTTGCCGCTGGCCAGGAAGCCAACTCCGGTGCTACAAGGATACCATGAAGACCTGCCTAAAGAGCCTACAAATCGACCCGACCAACTGGGCGAACCTCGCCCCGGACTGACCGACCTTGCGGACAGCAGTGAATACTGGCGCAGAGATCTACGAAGCCAACCGCATTACCGCCGCCAAGGCCAAACACGAAGCTCGTAAATCTCAACTGAACCCGCCTCGCAACGCAACAATCAACCGCCTCTGACCTGCCCACGCTACCAGCGGACGTTCCGGGCATCAATCGGTTTCATTGGACATCTTCATACTAACTACAGCACTCGGACGACACCACCCGATGTCCCCCCGTCGACATCTTCCTCGTCATCCACGCCGACAATCAACATTGACCGCACTCCCGAATCCCCACTACCATCCTTCCCCTCCTCCTTTTCCGCCTTCTCCTCCATCGCCTTAAAATCCGCCGCGGCGGCTCCTGCACCCAGCGTCACTGCACTCAATCCTAACACACCCACAAAAATCAACCTCATCAACACCAACACCAGCGATGTGGACTCGGCCCATTTCTGTCCTCATTGAAATCGCACCTTCACCTCACAAATCGACCTGGTCGATCATTAGCGAATCCACCGCACAGAGACTGACGAACCAATGCCTCGAGCACCAACATACGCCAGACGCATCCGCCTCAACTGCTTTCACTGCACCCGCACATTTACCCACCGCATGGATCTACTAGGCCACATGCGCCTTTACGAAAACCTGCGGTAAACAACCGCCGGCTACACTACAGGATCACATCTTCGCTAACTTGCAACACACAACTTCATTCCCCACCACAAGCATCAAACTGTCACGTCCCGCGCAAGCGGGAAGTGTGCGGCTCGACTCCGTCTCTATGCGGCCCATCTGCTGCGTGTGATTCGAGTCTGAAGCTATCACTTTGCGTCAAGCACCATGGCTTGGAAGGGTTCTGACGGCCGCCCCAAATCAGTCTACGCAGTCTGCCCAGTTGTGCATGTATGTGTGTGGTGGCAGACTGATGGGCTAAGAGCCAGGCTGAAACGGTTCCTTTTTTAAAATGACCTAAGACACTCTCACGCACGTGAGATGTACGCCGCTCAATTCCCATTGCGTGAAATCCTGGTGCTTGTGCTTGGGCGGCCAGATCGTCCATGTGGCACTCGCAGACAAGGCCACTAGATATGTCAGCCACAGCGACCATTCCCCGCACCTATCAACTGATCGGCTCGGACAGTGACTGGGGCCTGGGAATGGGAAGGGAGAGTGAGATCGACGACTCACCGCATTTTCCCCACTATAATTAATCTGACGCGCCTGAAGCTATCACGGTGCGCGAAAGCCGTGTCTTGGAAGGCTGCCAACTGACGGGATAACTTGGACCTCTCAGTCGGCCCAGTGTTGTGTGCGTTGTGTGGAGCGGCCGACTGGTGGTCTGAGAGTCAGGCTGCGATGGCTCCTTCTTAATGTGACCTTTATGGCGGTCCTACTCCGTGGAATCCGTGTCAAGTGTGACGGCACGCCTAGGTGTGGTATCGGCCATGCTAGCCACCCTTTTGCTGTTGATTAAAATCCTGGCCATTTGCTTCGTGGACTAAAGGGTGTGGAGTGAAGCGCCAAGGTGCGGGCTCGACTGTGACATCCACCCGCGACCTCTCTCACCTCCGGTCCTCTTGACTATGTCTTAACACCGGGTCCGGGTGGGGGGAGGAGTAAGTGCGGTAGCTGCTGCGCAAGTTCAACTTCAGTGTAAGTTAAATCGTTCAATGGTCTTTGTCGGTAATACCATTCTGCCTATACATCATGCGCCGCTTTGCGTCTGCTGGTTGGGCTCGAGAGAGAGTCCTTAAGGCACAACGGAACGAGTGAGTTCCGTATGAACGATCGTTGAGCGTCCCCTACCATTGTATCTTCCCGATCGAAAACCGACAGGGCAACGGGCTCGTGGCCCGATGGGTAGAGGCGTGGACTTCTAAACCAACAGGTCGCGAGTTCGAGGCTCGGGTGTTCCACACTTCGGGCTGGGGTATGGCTGGCTGACGACTCTAATAAGCCAGAAATGGCCATTCCAGTCTCCCTTGTCTTTGTCGGTAATACCATTCTGCCTATCCGATGACTGTTGACTGAATAAATTCGTGACAGTTCAATTTCAACCTACCCTTATCTCTGCCTTCACTCTCTCATACAGATGTGCATAATCCTTAGGAGAGATGTTTATGCACCAAACTGTTATGCTTTGAAAAGATTGTAAAAAAAGCACTACTCAACTAAAAGAGCGGGAAAATTGGATTGACGCATATGGACCGGATAATCTATTTAATTTTATCGCCTTAAACAATGTTAACGATAGGGGAGCGACAGATCAGGCGACGGATCAGTAAATCATTAAATGCTCATGTGCGAACACAATATGCAACCAGAAGACATAATCTGACTTGCTTTCAAAATATTTACTCGATATCCCACCACTATCGCTTTCATACCAAAAAAGTCTTTGTCAGGCTTGAAGTCACCATTTGCAAAGCAATTTCAAAGCATGGTGAATAGGTAAGTCATCACGCACCCGAAGATACTTTGGTGAAGCTTGGGCCTACAGACTCATGGAAGGGTTATTGAGCAGTACATAATAAATTTAGATAATATGATTGCAAAGCAATCACAAAAGGGGTCCGGATCGGATAGGTTCAAATAAAAAATGTTTAAACTTTTTGATCAAAATTGTCAGCGACAGTGTGATAATTTGTCCCATTTCCCAAAGTAATTTGACTCACTGAAACGTGTCTTTTGTGAGCTGAGTCAGCCTCACTGTTCATAATAAACGGGCTGCTTTAATGTGATTGGTTGTGCGCCCAGACTGAGGATGACGTTACCCGATGAAGGACACATTCTGCATTATTGTTCCCAGACAGCTACTTTACCACCTGGATATTTGAGCGATTGTGATGGGGTAGGGTGGGGAGGAGAGATTCTGTGTCACACGGAATTCCTTGTTTAATGTCGAATTCGTGCCATGTTTTTCTCACCATGGAGGGGTTAGGGATGGGCGGCATGCCTTGTATGACCCAGTTCTGAGACGCCTCTATCACACTGGCATTCGAACGCACAACACAACTCGGTTTAACGACCATCTGCCTGTTGGACTTGTGAAGGATTGCTAGTGGAGTGTCGGGACAGATATACGACCTCCAGTTCCGTCGCAAATGAAAATTTTACTGAATATAAAACCTCTCCCTCTGAGTGGCGGTTCCTGCGACTTTGGTTGTTCCGACCAAAACCGAGGGGGTAATAAACCTATGCTAACAAGTCCCTCAAGTAACATATTTGCTGGCACTGAAACACGTTAGGAGGGATAATTCTAGGAGACGAAGGACAAGCGGTTGAACAAAATCAAAAGACGAAGCAACTGTTGACAAGGCACCCCGAGAAATGCGTACTTTTAGTTTATGTTAGAATTTCGAAGCTTTCTGCATTTTATTGTCTGATATCATCCTGATGACTACGAAGAAATACATTTGAAACAACTGTTATATCATTTATTGTTGAGGCACAGAAGCTCAGGCCTGATAGACTGAAATGGCGCATCCATCTAGTGTTATGGCACGCGAATTCAACGCACAGTCTTGGCATAGGAAGAGCGGAGCAGCATTAGTGCTTTGTCTCATCAGGCGTATGGTTCCCCTGGGATTAATTTTCTTGATGTTGACTCATCCAAGAAAACATGCTCTCAGCCAATGATCGTTCGAATTAAAGCATGGAAGATTCGGACAGTGTGCGATTTGATTTTGGATAGTGGAATAGGTTTTCAAACGCAAAAGCATGTGGTCCATCAGGTCGCATAAGCTACCGTCTGTTTTGATCCAAGTACACGTGTGAATTCACGTACAGTCTTTGCGAAAGCATTAGACTATCAAAAGGCAGTGCGCTTGTCGTAGAAACTTACGACAGCATATTCCGTCGAATTGCTTTTCTACAGACGTTTAGGGGAGGGTATTCGTTGATCGTGGCTAAAAGATGGAGTCTTCGACCTGGATGGCTTTGCCTGCTACAGACCTTATCTTTGATGCGCTGGTGCAATCAAGTAAAAAAATTGATTGTCGGCGACGGCTCGTAAACATGTTCCGCAATTTTCCCAGCACGTTTTGGTAGCGAAATTTTATCGGCTGGGACAGGGAAGACAGAAGTGACCGTTTCTGGTTTTCATTCCGCTGTTGGTGAGATAAACCACAACCTCAGACCTGGATTGATTTTTCGCTGTTAGTTAATCGCCTGTGCGTCTGTATTAGGCATTGAATTCAAGGTACGATGAAGTCCGCCATGTTGTTTCCTTTAGTTAGAATTGAGTGGTGAACACCATCCCATGTGACACAGAATATCCCTGATGATTGCATACAGAACGGGAGTCCGGGCTCCATGTGACCAGGGGCATTGACTTGCGATGGCAAACAACTCAGAAACCAACTTTTTAGATTCCACTGTCTTCACTGATAGCAGATCTCGGATATCAGATGCTCGTCATGATGAGATCGTATGTAAGGACGCAAAAGAGAACTCAGAAGTAAAACAAAGCTGACTATATGCAGTCCTGTTACTCTAACAAACCGGTGGATTTTACTCTTGTGTGAACGATAATATATATCTTAATAGTTGGCAGTATTTGGAGGAAAATATGGAAAATTAAGGGGAAACTCTGGGATTTTCGGCCATCACCGGCAAGCCATATCCAAGCCCAAGGTTCGGAACCGCTCTAACTCATTTTTAATCGCAGAGCACCAAGACAAACCGTTTACCATTGGTAGACTGGCTTGCGTCCTACTTACTGCAGTCGAGAATAACAAAGGTTACACCACTGTATCTTCATATCGTTTTCCTTTTCCTTCTCCTCCTCTTCTTCCTCATCGTCGTCACTCTCCGCACAAGGCTCGTGTGTGTTTCATATCGCTCAATTATTTCTAAATATTTTGTGGCGTCTAACTGCTCGTTTCACCCTTTCTTGCCCTTTTTGGTCCCCTTATTTCTCGGCTTCTAGTTTTCGTCCTCCGCCACTTAATCTACGTCGACCGTCACTAATATCGTCGTTACCTTCCTCGAGATAGGTATAACCGACCGAAACATTATTGTTTGCAGTTGTCAGAGCATAAACGCCAACACATGCAACACGACAGATGACATTTTCAAAAATTAATCACAAGGCTCTTAAAAATGTGAAACTTTTGAATGTAACGAAACTGACGGAGTTCTAACAGAAAAATACGAACTCCTGGCCGTACCGAAATATGCTGTTAATGTTAACCCCTAAATACCAGCCAAATTGTCAATTTGATGCTCAAGCAGACTCTCTGAGGATGTCTCGATTTTGACTGTGCAGACAGGGCACGCAGACCTAGCGCCTGGGAAAGGGTGGTGGGCTCTCAGCGTCAGACATTTGGGGCTGCAGCAGCTATTTCGTTTTGCGGAGGGTGGGGGCGGGGAGGGCGTGGGGAGAAAGTTGTCGGCCTAACGGGGGGTGGGGTGGAGATCAGCGCACCGTGTCTGCTAACGGTACCAGTTTTGCCTAGCCAGACAGTCATTGAAAGACCGAGCCAGCTCAGTGATCATGTTTCTCACTTGGGAGGGGGAGCCGGTGCTAAAGCTCCATTTGTACGTTTCTGCGGTCACTTGGTTAGCAAGTGAGAGATCACGCAAAACCCCTCTTAGCGTCGGATGGAACAAACGGAATCTGCTGCCACTACATGAATCAACAGTCTACCCTACCGCTTTGGTTGTGCCTTCATTTTAATGCCATTTGCGTGTTTAGTAATAAGCGTATTCTGTGAAGTTTTCTAGATAACAAGACAATCTACTTCTGTGTGACCGATGCGCATTCGCCCAAGGCATCATTACCGCGGTGATAGCGACTTCACTTCGAAAATGACTATACAAATTAACAAACAAAAATTTAATGAAATCCCAGCTACTAATTATCTGCAACTTTCGTCTTCGATTTTGGAAACATGCTCTTTGGAAATGTACTGTGGGACGACTAACAAAGAAACAATATTTAATAAAAGGCTAATTTAAAAAGTACATAAAAGTGACTAGTAGAAGTTTGTTTGAACGTTTAGTGATAAAAAATAAGTATGAATCACACTGTGATTAAAAACTCTGGAAGGTTAGTGACCAAAATAAGGCATCTTCACATCGAGGACAGCAGGATCAATATCTGCTGTTGGAGCCTACCCTCTGATGGGTTGGAAATGTATCATGTGGGTTTCGGGTAGCAAGGGTTAAACAGAACCACATTTTCTCGGAAGGTGATCGCACATGTATGACAAACGGTGCTGTATGCTAAACAGAATGCCGCACGTCAGTTTTCTCCCTCTTACTCTGTCCGAAAAGAGACACTGTTAAAGCCACCTTGAAGAACTGCCAAACACGGACTATACCAAAATATTAGATCGAAGGGAAAGTTGTTCATATAAATTCAAATCACCGTTTCTGCGGCTTAAAACCGTGGTCTTGAACACTAAACAGCCAGACACATACGCAGATCATGAGCGTTTTTATGGCCTACTCGTGTCTAGGAATCCAACGCCGAAATCAACTTTTCTTAGGTAGGAGTCAAAGTAGTCAAACAATAGGCAGAAGGGGAATGAAAGAGAGCGCTGACACGCTCTCACATCTCGTTCATTCTATCATTCTATGCCATACTTTTCCTTGACTACATCGAAAAATTGAAATCTAACTTTAAACCAGATGGATAACTTTCAAGTACGATACCTCGCTTCATGAAACAGATGTAAAAGATATCACCTTATAACTTAGTTCATATGGGTGGATGGCCAAGTTGAGACAGTTAAAAGGACTGATATCAAAGATGGAAAACTAGGCAGGTGTATGTATTGAAATTCAAAAATTCAATTAAGTAGGAAAAAAGCCAATAATTCAATGCACATTACGATACAATGCACAGCATCTCGTCCATCGTTACAATGGATTGTGAAATGATATAGGCGAAAGGGAGAATATATGGAGACAAATAAATCTGTATGAAGTTTTACCAATTTCTGATCTAGATGTCTTAATTAGGTTTGTCATACCTTGATCCCAGACCTCGGCACCTCGAGATTCGCAGTCGGATCCGGTTGTTTATCGAGCAATTAAGTCAAACTCTTTAGGCCCGAACAAACTGAATTCATGTCCTGATGTCCGAGGTCATGCCCGAGCCCGTGTTAGTGGTCCTCCCTAATTTCTGATCAGCATAACGCCCTGTCTGGAAGAATAAGAACCCTGAAATTTAAACGCAATGAAAAAAGGTTTTTTTAGCGGTTAAAATATGTTTATCTTCCGAATATCTTTGAGAAGCCGACAAGGACAGGCAGAGATTGTTGAAGAATCTCCCAAAAACAAATTTTTAATTCGCTTTATCCGTCTAGAGTCCAGAAGGAAATACAGTCTCCTTTGGTGGTATGGTTTTTTAGCTTAACTATCTCTAACTATTAGAGTACGGTCATTTGACAAAATTTTTTCTGGGTTGTTTGGTGTCACAGACAGGAACACACGCCTATGTGTCCTAATTTTGGTTAAATGAAAATGTGTTCTGGCAGATCTATGTGGGTCGTTAGATGGAAAAGAGGGCAGGAAAATTTCATGTTTACTGACCATTTGCGGCCGACAGGTGTGGGCTGGTCACATAACTGGTAAAACAGCCACAAGCTAAATCCCTGTTCAAGTCTCGGCTCCGGGACCGAGAATTGAAGTAGAACGGTTTAATGATGACAACTATATCGAAAATACTCAATCCACCCTCCCTTTGGTCCAATAATCGTCCGCACTGGAGGAAGATGCAAATGTTCTGATCACACTCTGAGTAAATTGGACGTCTTTAAAAGCCTAAAGTACCTATAATCGTCGCCAGGTATTTATATATTAGACCATAACAGAGACAAAAGCAAAAAGTGCACATTGCTCGGAAGGACAGCGTGCAGTATTCAAGCTGCTGGCTAAAAGTCACATAGGTCGTTGCCAAAAATTTTACCGCACGAATCACTTGGCCTCCAGAAGTTAACCGTGATACTTCTTATCAGGAACACTTACAATGATTTCTACAGAACAACGCACATCTCAACAAATTCGAAGCTTATTGGCATACGATTGCGATAGAAAATATCATCAATCAGAGGGATTCGTATTTCACATTAACATTAGGACAAGTATGACTATCATAGCACTTCACGGGCTACAAAGTAAAGGGCGTGATGGTCTCCATTTTGCCTAGCAGAGCGAATATCAGATCCTGCCAGCTTTAAACCCGTTAAACAGACCTGATTAGTACGCGGCTTCAGAGGGCTTCATAGTATCCACCTAAAAGGTGTGAATGGCTATTTCCGGTTAGCTTTCTGTCCTCTGTCAGCCATACCTACACCTCAGGCTTAGAGCCCCTAAGGCATTCTGGGCTTAAGTGCACTACTAGTCACTATGAGTCTCTTGTTTAACTTTCAGAGAGTAGATCAAGGCTAAAACGCTGCGTTGGGTAGGGCGTTTTGCAGCCAGACTAAACTCATCTCCATTTCCAAATTAGTTTAGACACTCTGTCGTCTCCAGTTTGATAGATTATATTGCTACCAGAAGTACGTTTCAGCCTGCCTTGAAGGTCGAAGTATCCTCCTTTATTTCCGTTCCATCGTAATGGAGAAGTTTAAAATTCTTAGGGGGTGGTCTACGAGAGCTGTGGTACGCCCCGCACCTGAAACCGTATGTGCGCACATAAATTTCTAATTAATGCGGTCTGCTGTTTGACTTGACGCCGCTTGTCTAAAATGATACCGACAACGAGAGGCGTCGCCACAAGCCGCCGCCAGTCGTTCTCACCAAGCTAGACGAAGAGAGAGGGAGAGACCTCGAGCGGGGCGTGTGACGCCATCCCACCACGGCATGGTACAGACTGACTAAGCCTCCTGACAGTTTTCGGGGCCCCATGGGGGGCGGCGCAGCTGGCCGGACTACCCCAAACGACCTACCGCGTGTCATAACTAGGCAGGAGCCCGCTGACCTTATCACTGGGGCGCCTGATTAAATACTCATTAACGTATAAGCGTGCAGCTGGCTAGACCACCCTATCCCATCCAGCCCCCCGGGGGACCACCATCTACCTCATCGAAATGGCTATCAAAGTTAAGCAGCTGGTTGCTCTCTCCCTGTCCCAGCCCGCATCTTTCCATGCAGACAAACCACTCCACTTTCGACAGGTTTGTTGGCTCCGACTGCGGCAAGTCTTTCAGTGTAAAAAACATCGCCCTGTTGCTATGGCTAGTCAGTCGCGTTTGCATGGGAGAAAGAGCTGATTCTATTTTTGGAAATTGGAGTTCTTGAATTAGAAATTCATGAAGAAAGCTGGTCTTAATTTGTCTCGGCAGGGCCGAGAGAAACGCAGCGTGATGATTACCCGAAAGCCGGATCGTTGTCGAAAGTTAGATATAGGTTTTACTGAACAGAAAGTACACTGTAAACTGTCCAAATCACATGTGCATTTGGGAGTGCTTTGAGATTGACCTATTACACATGCAATGACTCAATTTTTTTCGGTGAGCAGGATTACAACCACCTGCACAAAGAACAGTTAGGCACATTGACATTTTTTAGTTTTTTGGTGTCCTTATAGAATCTATGCACATGACGGGTATTTCAAGTAACTTTTCCATAGTATATTGCGCTTCTTTCGGGTGGTGTACAGTAGGCAAGGGAGTTTCGGCTCATAGTACTCGGAATTTGGCAAATCATTTTAAGTTTTGCCTACTTAGGTAACTAAAGGGACCATATATTTGTATTTAGAGATCTTACTAGCTTTCAAAATTCCACAGGACTCATGCACTGACATCATACAATTGTTCAGAAATAAACGGTCGCACTCGGAAAGACATACGAGGCATTAAATGCCCGGGAATACGATTTGTATTGCTCCAAATGTTGGTCCTCATATATGGACATTTCTCAAAAGTTGTTTCCTTGAAGTTGTTCGGAAAAAGGTTTAATTTCTAAAACAGGGGCGGCTGTTAAAATGATGAATATTCGATATAATCTGATAAAGGAACGTTGTTTTTTAAAAAACAGGTCAGTCTGGTCAGTCATTTAGACAAGAGTTTTTGTTTTCCCCTTTTCACTAGATTCTGGCCAGGAAATTTCCTTACCGGGGTCTTTCTTTCCGAGACATCTGCTATATGCACGAAGCCGGAGAAGCTTTTTTTTAAAAAACAGTATACACGCGGAAGGAATGCCAAACTACGGGTTCTTTGCGAGGGTTGTTCTTTGTGCAGTAATGGCTCACCGTTCCTGTGAGTAAAATGACTAGCGATATATCGCGTACGGAAAGTACTTGAAATAATCATTCTAGTGATCTAACAGGAGATCTTACTGACATATTTTCAGAGGTTGTTGTCATCAGTCATTCGACTAATTAGTCTCGCAGAATTTTCTACGTGTAATAAGGAGTCTTCTTAACAGCGTTGGAGGAAGAAGTCGCTAATTTTTTCAGCTTTTGTGGAAAGGGCCTAACGAGGTATCCCTAACAAATAGTCTTCCCAAAGACATCCGCGCCCGATGGCACTGACAGACAATAGCGACACTGATGAATGTGTAAACAATTGACCAGAAAGTGAGTTTAGAACACAAGACCCGAGTTTTGGAATGTCTAACTTCTTGTACTTATGCTAAGACGCTTAATCGTGTGTAAAAACGTAAAGAACAACCCTTTATAACAGCCACTTCTTCTACTGGTGCGCTGCCAACGCGTTTCTCAGGGGTGGGGAAGGTAGTCTCGCAAATTATTTGCGTTTGTGACAAATATGTTGGCTTTATTCGTGTTTGCTGTAGTCCTGACTTCATTTCGCCGAGATAGTTGTTATAAGTTGTCAACGGGAAGCTGATAGTCGTGTAATCACGCATCCGTCCGCCTCACTGCCAAATCACGCCCAAGTATCCGTTTAAGTAATGCTGAAATAATTGGGCTGGACAGTTACGGTGATGGATTGGGATCTTTCGCCGGCACAGCTTTCAAATGCAGGAATTAATTAAACCCCATCTGCTTATGACCTACACCTAGGCAGGGGAAGCGTTCACTCATGTCAAAGTACCTCCATGAATTTACTTCGGAAACCATGGAGATACAAACAGTTCTCGTTCCAAAGCAGTATCAATTTACAAATCCCGAGCATATGAAGATCTTCCGTCGCTTTTAATTCGATAGGGTGTAAGCAGTCTATATACCATGAACTATATTCTGTGTTCAACAAGCTGAGAAACAACACAACCCGCCATTTTACACCGAACTGCCGTTGCTCATACAATTACTATTTGGTTTGCTGATAGGGTCTGGGCGTATATTTCCGTCGCCTTCGTGGATTGTGACATACCGCCGATCTGTCAGTTCAAAATGCGGTATATATTTAGTTCTGAAGTTCGCTTTTACCGTTCGATCATCCTCAGGATCTGCTTTTGTGAGAATATGATTCAAAGGCCATAGAACAGAAGGGTAAAAATAAAAATCAGTTATTTACCGAATAAAGGATGAATATGTAAAATGGCTCTGAGATTGGGAAGGACTAAGAGAAACAACAGTCATTGAATCAACGTATTGAGCTATGTAATTTCGTATTAGTAAACAAGTTTATCGCAGAAGGTTTTTCGAATCAAGATATGCATTTTGTCAATGCGTTGACAACGTCTTGCCATATTGCATAAACCAGACCAACAGAAATCAATTATTATTTGGTAGTTACTTCATCAGTTATCAGTGAACCTTTAGGACTCTTCAAGCTTAAAATCGCCTTTGATTAATTTGGAACAAGTCTACGATTCTTCGTAAACCTTAATTAGTTGGACGCTGCCGGGGGGCAAGACAACGTCACTAAAAGAGAAACAGTGTATCATATCCCAAAGTAAACATATTTAATACTACGACAGGGGTGGTTGTGTGAAGTATAAAAACCAGTTATGGAGCCGTCAATAATAACTTGCTAAAAAGTCAAAAAGCGAAGCTCACGGCCTGATTTTCAAGACTTTTAGACCAGATCGTAATCATTGCCTAGACATAACCAATTTTGGCGTTTCAGCCGAAGACGCATGTTTGGCTTTTCATCATTCCGAGTATTTGCATTCAAATTTCTTTCCCGAGTGACTTGGGATATTTCCAAATTATGCCCTCTCCCTAAAATCGAGGAATTGCTCATATTTTTCGGGAATATATTTTACTTAATATAGAATGGTTACGTATACGTATGCATACGTAAATTTCACTGGATCCAACGATAAAACTGTCACGCGCATTTCTGAAAATTCAATGGCACTTTGAACGTCAATACTAAATGTTTAGTGATCATATGTCTAAAAGAACTGGGAACCAAATCGTGAAAAAACAAAATATTATTAACAGGCAACTACTTTGTTCAGGCTATCAGTCACCAGACTACTGCGGGTGATCTTATTATCCGAACATTGAAATCAAAATGTTCTTCGAAAGTACGAAGGCCGGTATAATCACACTTTCTCTTGTTCAGAAATTTTACTGAGAAGTGCATGACTTAAATATGAGTCACGATCAGTTTGCATCATTCCATGTTTAGCCTTAAAGTGAGAATACGCAAAAGTTCTCCTTGAAACAATAAATGGTCATGAGTAACCTATGTCTGTTTCCGCAAGAGTAACCTAACACATCGATTAGAGTTTAACAGTCTACCAGCAGCAGGGTCTGTTCTGGATCTAAGATGTAGGTCGCATCGTCGCTGCCGTGTGACTTCGACATTCGGCTACATTCTTCTACTTCTACCCATATCAGCATTCTGGTGATAGATATTTATTGAATAGCTGAGGTAGTGTGCACTCCGAGATAATATGATGAAGACAGAAGGCTCGTCGGAAAAAAATCGAATTGTGCTCGTGAATTTTCGAGCTGATGACACCAACCCGTCGTCAGACGAAATAAACAGAGGACAAAGTGAAATGGTCCGACCAAATTGGTTGGCGTCACATGGCGTGACAGGGCGTGACCTCTGCTGTGCCTGAAGACATACGGGCGGACATACGAAGCTGTGCCACTGGTCTACTTCGACAAAAGAAGCACCACCAAGGGGTTACACTCTCTTAAGACAGACGACAGTATAGTGATTGTGTCTGCTGACAAAGGTGGCGCAACCGTCATCATGTAAAAGATTGATTACGTCAACAAGGCGAACCAAGTCTTTAACGACAGGGAAGCCTACGCACCACTCGCAGAGGACCCGACTAAAAAGCAAGCCGCGGCTGTAAAAAAAGAAGGTGAATGAGTTCACTCGACTGAAACTCATAACCCCCGATGAGTCCAAGCGCATGATTCTCAACGACTCCCGAATAGCCCATGCATATGGCCTCCCAAAGGTGCACAAAGAAGGTGCGACATTCAGGATCATAGTGCCGCTTATTGGATCGCCTGCCTACAACCTCACTAAATGGTTATACAGGCACCTGAAGCACCTCGCCAATGGCTCACAATATAGCATCAAAAACTCTCAGGCATTTCTTCAGAAGATCCAAGGCCTCAAAGTAAGTCCTGATGAGTGTATTCCATCGTTTGATGTGGTTGTCCTATTTTCCTCAATGCCACATGACCTGGCGATTGAGAGCGTAACCCGACGCTTGCAAGATAATCCAACCAGCATTCCAACACAACACGTTTCAGGGATGCTTAAACTCTGTCTCAATGACTACTGCCAATTCGATGAAAAGTTTTATCAACAGATTAGGGGTACACCAATGGGATCGCCAATATCAGGTCTACTAGCTGAACTAGTACTACAACAACAACTAGAAGAGGAAGTTGTGTGAACTTTTAATACGAAAATGTGGCTCCGATGTGTAGATGATACGTTTTTTATCAGGAAGACCTGCGAAATTGAACAATTTCATTTGAGTCTGAATAGCGTCTTCCCACCCATCCAGTTTACTCGCGAAGAGGCGACAGGAGGCATTCTCCCGTTTCTAGACGTTAGTATCCGAACGCTCAGTGATGGCGGCCTTGCAAAGAGCGTCTACCGAAAAGACCCCAATGCTGACGTCATTCTTAATTACGAAAGCAACCATCGTGCGGCTCATAAAAGGAGCTCTGTCCGAACCCTTTTCCACCGGACTTATCGTTACTGCAGCAACGATGATTTACTTAAGAAAGAACTTGCCTTCCTGTATCGGTTATTCCGACTCAACGGATACCCGGTCGGTTTTGTGAAAAATTGTTTCAGACAACAGAGACAGACACAAGACGTTAGTTCTAAAGAGGAACCCGAACAACGGAAATTCTACTGTCTACCCTACATGCAGGGTAGTTCCGAGGCGATCGTCCGACAACTAAACCGGCTGGGTATCTTCATTGCCCAAAAGCCGGCGTCCCCCCTGCGCGCAACACTGTCACGTGTGAAAGATCTTTTATCCAAAGAGCAGCAAACCAATGTCATCTACCGAATTCCGTGTGCTAACTGCTCTTGCGACTATGTTGATCATACAGACCGACGACTTGAGATACGTATAAACGAACAAAAACTAGCCATCCGCCGACGTGACCCTTTGTCACTCGTGTTTGCGTACGCCCTTGAATGCGACCATCGCTTCAATTGGGAAGGAACTGAAATTACTGCCATGGCAAACACCAAACAGGCCCGAGAATATCTCGAAGCCTGGCACTCTAACACAAATAGCATCAATCGCCATGTCGATCTGGACGCTCATTACGAAGGTCTGCATACTCGGCTCACTGACTTGCGTCCACGACCTAACAACAGCCGCTAATCCATACCGGGCCTGCATAATCGGACTATTTCGCCACTCCCCTCCCTACCCCAGACCCAGCGAACCGCAACCATAATCTCCAACACCTCTACGTTGGATCACTGACTCCTATCCGCATGTCGGATAGACGATCATTAAGTCCACCGTCCGAAGTCACATTGAATCGTCATCCCCCCCCCCCTACCTTCTAACACACGGAGCCGCAACTGTTCCCTCTTCCCTCCCCCACCACAGACCCTAGCCTAATTATGTCTCCATCCCCCTTTTCATACATTAGTTGCTTACCCATTAGTGGCTGCCCTGTCACGCTAACCAATTTGATAGGACCATTTCACTTACTCCTCTGCTTATTTCGTCTGACGACGGGTTGGTGTCACCAGTTCGAAAATGCACGAGTACAACTAGGTTTTTTCCGACGAGCCTTCTGTCTTCTTCATGAATATTTATCTTAATTTGTAGTATATCTACTTTATGTTTTTCTACCGAAAATCTTTTTATTTCGTTAAATTAATATACTTCATATATAATCAAGCAATTTTTGTATCCACAAAATATTGAAAACAGTCACTGAACCATGTGGGCATACGTTGAAAGGGGGTTGGTATTTCGCTCGAACAATATTCTGGCTCGAAAGTAACATAAATTGCAGTCCAGCACACACTGCTGAGGGTAACAACCGACAAACGCCTGCAATCAATGTTGTATATATGCTCGAATCCTAACTCGACATGTGCAAAGGGCTAATTTAATTAGCTTTCTGCCGAATATGGTTGGAGGGGATATCAGGAAGAATAAGCCCCACCCACGAATTTATCAAATCTCAGTCCCATGTTGCAAAATAAGAACGGATTCACTTTGAGGGTACCAAATCGGGACATGCGCTGTCTGGGCGCTTCAGCGAGAAGAGGCAAAAAAGTTATTTGGATTTATGTCGTCTTACCATTAGTCTGTTTCGGACTGCTCCATATTACGAAACGTTGCGAAGCAACTGCAATAACATACCACTCGGTTGTTCCGCGGGACAATCTTGTTTATGCCACGACTTGCCACCGGAACTGCCAGCTGACATCAATTAACCAAAAAAGGTTAATCCTACAGCAGGAGAAACTGCAGAAAATATGAGGGTTCATGAAAACCGTCGGGGAAAGAAAGTGCTGAGGCAGTTGGGGGAAAAATTGTAGATGCTTAATGGCCGTTATCGAGAGCCAATCTAGGTTCCTTTGAACGCACTCAATGAAATAGTCGGGAGAAAATTTTATCAGATTGACCTCAGTTTTCGCGGAAATTTTTTACTGAAGTATGAAATGTACAATATTTTCCTTTGCAAAGCAACCGTTGGTTATTCGTGTAGCGCAAACAGAAATAGCTGCACCGTATTCTAGACATAAGTTCTAGCTAAAAGCTCTCTCTTTGGAGCATGCATTCATGACACTCCTTGCGGATCGCGGGTGGCTGCGATGTCTTTGCAATTATCTTGCATATGTCAGTATTATTTTACATAGATGTGTGCATGCCAGACAAGCTCAAAATTCAAAAAAACATAAGGGAACTATACTCTTTGTTCGACGAAGGTTTCTAGTGAAACTAAGTGAAAGTTTGCTACTTTAAACTACATTAGAAACAGGTTAATAAGCGTTGGAAACCAACTTGCGCGCGGACCGTTTAGCACTTTCAGCTGGCTTATGCAGAAAATCGTCGAAACTTTGCCCACATATCTGGTATGTAGGTACAATCTTGAAGAAGGAGACACGATCGCCGGGACAAGAGCATTATTAGCCTAACGTTTCGGATTCCTACTCGAATCCATCATCAGAGACAAAAAAGCAGAAACGGGTTTTGTCTCTGATGATGGATTCGAGTAGGAATCCGAAACGTCAAGCTAATAAAACTCTTGTCCCGGCAATCGTGTCTCCTTCTTCAAGACTACTTCCTGGGACTTGTCTCTTCGCTTCTATTAGCAATGTGGGTACAATGTAATAATTGGGAGTCGACCTATGTTTGTAATAAATTGCTCCGTACTTTCACAACTATAGGACGGGTTTCTCTATAAATAGTTAATACACATATTCTCTAAAAACGGGAATTATTGAGAATTGTGACGTTGCGCTCTTTTGCGCAGTCAGCACCCCTTTAATTTCACGGCCCATCCAGTTACAGCTATGCCATAAACTCGGCGTTAGCAACTACACATAGAAGGAGGATAAGAAAAAAGCACTGACTTCGCGGCAGTCACCGATCATTAATGCGATTCACTCTTTTTTACCGAAAGAGGTTTATGTGCTTAGACAGACAGACAGATTTACCATGATTCTAAGTTACATCCCGGTTTGGAACCATTGGCCATGCAACCGATTATATGCGCACGTATCTTGTCAATTTTTGCCGTACCTACAGATATCTTCATGGAGAACGGGTAACATCACCTTTTTCGGTGGTCAACATTCATTCTTTCCAGTGGACCTAAAACCTTAGTTCTATGTCGGATTTTCACTTAATTTCAGTTGACCTTCAGTTGTCTCTAGTCGAACAGAGGTAGTAGGATCATAGCTCGAGGCAGAAAAATCGTTTGGGATTCTTAGTAGGTCTACCATGCCCACCTATACGTTTGCGGCCGACATGCTCGGAGTTTTATTCGAAAATAAGTGGCCTTGGCTAACAGTAGTAATGTTGATTCCTGAATTCAAATTAAAATTATATAAGTTAACTCGAGTGAAGTATACAGTTTATTAATTTGTGCATTTTAAATAGACGAAAAAAATGAATCTTCCGAAGAACAATCGCAACACGACAACACGGACATATGAAATTCTAGGGAGTCCACTGCGCGGTGTGAAACCCCGACGACTGTCTTCAAATTACCGTTGTTACCACCAAAGTCACTTGTATGAGTAGTTGTCGGAAAGAAATAGGATTTTGAAAAAGTTGTCCCCTTCCGACAAAAGAATTTCACGTTTCATTTATCTCGACAATTCTCATGCCAGTCGGTTTCTCTCTTCCTCAGCCACTGGCTCCCGCTTTCTTAGACCCTCGAACATTATTCCAGTGTTTACGTGCAAGCAGGTTGGATGCGGGCATGACTTCAAAGTTAACTGGCGATCTAAAAGGTTTGTTTCATAGTGCCAGTCCTGAACACGTGGACCACGGCACAGCTGTCGTCTGGCGGGGCCATTTCAGCTCCATATTGTGTGTCCACCTACTGTTAGACTGTCAAGTCTCTGTCAAACATTGAGGCCACTAACATCTAACGTCACTATTATTCGCACTCAAAGCTTCTTGAGGCTGTTTATCCGTGGCACACATGCACGAAATTTGTTTTCAAAAAGTCGCCCTACTACAATTATTCTGAATATCATATTTACGCAGCCAAGATCCTTAATGAGTATCTCTGAGGGAAAGAAAAGTTATTAGGCATGGAGAATTTCAAAATTTAAGAAGTCAAGTCTGGCAAACGTACGCTTTCGCTTATTCATCATCAGGCCTGTAAAATAATCTAAGGGAGTCAATAAAATTCAGTTTGGGGGGGAGAGGACTGAGGGACATTCAGAGGTCAGGGGTCAGAATCTATTTCTGTCAGGGGCTTAGGGAGAGGGAGGGGGAAAGATTCTGGCTACTAGCTGCCCTGTTCTATAGCCGTGACGCGACGTTGCAGGTATGAAGACACATGCTGAGTTTGTCTTTGTCCGGGAGAGCTTTAGCACTTATACAAACGCTTTATGAGAGCACAAGGTTGACTGGACTAACCATATCTCACTGCCTCTGTCGTCGCAAGTGGCCTCTGGTCGAACAACCAGGCGCCCATTCAAGCGAATGGGAAAGCATCATTCTGCTTGACTAAATAACTGAGTGGAAAAGTCCACCTCTAGCGCAAATGTAACTCATTTGGTTGACAGCGGCCACCAAGTCTTCTACAAAGTGTCGGCGAGATGCCCCAAGTTCCTGTGTCAGCGGACACTTGCGACGGCAGAGGCAGTGGGATATAGTTAGTCCAGTCAACCTTGTGCTCTCACAAAGCGTTTGTATAAGTGCTAAAGCTCTCCTGGACAAAGACAAACTCAGCATGTGTCTTCATACCTGCGACGTCGCGTCACGGCGATAAAATAGGGACGGCTAGTAGCCAGAAACTTTTCCCTTCCGTCTCCCTAAGCCCCTGACGGAACTAGACTCTGATCCCTGACCTTTGAATGCCCCTCAGCCCTCTTCCCCCATAATGAATTTTATTGGCTCCCTTATATTATTTTACAGGCCTGAGGATGACTACTCAAAAGCGCGCTTTTGCCGGGCGTGGCTTCTTAAATTTTAGCATGGATTCCAAAGTTTTTCAACAATGGCCATTTTGCGAAGAAAATGCCGAGGATGCTTAAGGGACTAAGAGGGGGCTTGCTAACTCATCCCATATTAGTTGGTGCGCGATGCTTAAGACCTCTCTAGTGGACTTGCCATAGTAGAGGTGTCAGGAAACGATTTTTGTTACCGACGCCCATATTAAACTACTACGGAAGTTTTGCCAGCGATGCCCGTGCATAATGAATCAAACCGACATCGTCGAAATGGGCTGCAGATAGGGGATATAAACCTTAGATAGAAAGCCTAAATCCCTTCGGTCGTACTTTATACACTCAGAGAAACCAATGTGTAGCAATTGGAATGAAGAAAATCATAGCTATCTTGCTTATTTTGAGAGACCATGACAGGTAGACTACATTTCACACAGCAAACGATATTTCAAAATTTGAACAAACAAGTAAAGCTTGAACAATGTGATGTGATTGTGGAATTTATCATCAGCTTTGTGGGCATGTTCCTTATACATACAGTGAGGAGATCGATCACTTACGCGAAAATCATTTGCGACTATGATTTTGGGAATCGGAGTATTTGCGGAACTACCAAAGGAACACGGAATGCTTTTCCATATGCTGACATCGAGCTAATCAATAAGGGAGGCGATTTTGAATTATCTGTCAGAACGCCTATACTAGAACGCCTTTGTCCGTTAACCCAAGACACGCGAAGGGATAAGAAGGTCAATAGAGCAACATAACAGAGCAAAGGAAAATATATGTGTTGATTGTAAACGTTTGCACGCTATTCTGTTTTTTTCAAGACCTTTTTAATCCTACCGGGTTTTATTAAATACACCAAAAGTATGAACGATTGTTGCCGACGTCAGACTGGGGATATGCTATCTTGAAAAATGTTAACTGAACTTCTGAAATATGTTTTGGATTCTAAAAGACTACCAAAGTAGGGTTGCAACATTAACTATGGTGTAGTATAAGCCTACCAAATTCCAGTCACAATAGGATGACGGCTTTTGAGCAGGCTTCTTATTGGCTGCCTGAAAAAAACGACGATCTGCGAAAAGTGACTTCCTAAGTAGCATAAATTTTTCCATTTGATCTTCGATACCCTTAGAAATCTAATTATAGCTTTTAGGAAACGTGCACTGAATATCCTTTCATGTGCTTATTTAGTGGCTAACTACTTCTCCTTCAAACGTTTTACTCACAGGAAGGATATCTTTTGGTTTTGAAAAGCCTTCAATTTTGGCATTTTTATGGGTTTGAAATGTTTATTTTTTATAACCTCACATCAGCACGTTTGTGAGTGATAGTTACGAAGTATGCAAGTAGGCTCACAGGCGTTGGGCAATCTTATGAGTCCTCTATGACATCTTCCTAATAGTCTAGAGAAATGTGTGATATGCCCTCAGCAGATGTATACAGCATCCACCTTGGAAACCGTGAGTACAAATATAACTGCCGATTCGACAAAAACAATCAAAATGAAAAGTTTTTAAAAACTGAAAGTTTTTCCTCTTCAAGTGAAAACTTTTCAGCTGACGTAAAACGCTACCAAATGAGCGCAAGAAGAAACACTTCCATTCAAGGTTTCGAAGAAATACAGTTAGATTTAAAAAAATCGAAAATCGACAATGGTTCTTATTATTCAAATATTCATTTCCCAGGGGATAAATTTTTGCAGACGACCGCAACGAAGCCCATTTGAAAGCCAGCATTCTATTACGAATGAAATACTTTTGCAACAACACTTAAGCAGTCTTTTCGAGTCAAAGACATATCTCAGAATTTTGGTTAACATCCCAAGAGAATTGGCCAAAATCGTCGTCCATTTAGGTTCGCAATTTACTAATCTATTTTCGCATTATTTTCGAATTTCTATTCCCCCGTCAAAAGTTAAAACTTTTTTCACTCGAAGAAAAATAATTTCGAAATGGGAAGTATCAACTGCATTACAGCCGACAATGGAAGTAGGAGAGTCACCAGCAGAGAGTGCCGTAATAGCAGAAATGCTACGCACTAAAAATATCCCGGTTATCTTTAGTGATTAAAATAAGATTTTATCTCCAAATGTGCCTGTTTCATGTTCGATTCTTTTTTAGTTTGATTTAAAAGGCCCGTGTTTCCATAACAAATGGGATGCCATTGCTAGAGGAGCCTCTCATTGTCCGAAACGATATCCGAAACTTAAGCTCGGGCAGTTCGTCACTGAATATTTAGGCCAAGTACTCAATTAGTTGTATAATGCGTTAACAATCAACCTAAAATTCATGTACACACACGTTCATTTCGATTAAGGCTCCACTATTTTAAGTTGGAACCTGGGCAATAACGCGGGATTTCAGTTTAATTGCATTAGAATGGTTTTGCAAAAGCCACAGCAGATAGTGAACGCATCCTGTTATTGCAAATATAGTAATATCCACCCTTAAATTTGTCCCTTACTACTCCGGAAAGTCCTCCGGAATGACCTTTGCGTCTAAAAGCTTTATCAAAATATCGTACCGCATGCATGATTCAAATGTAGTACCCACATACGCACTTACTAAAAGTACAACTTGAGCCCGCATCCCTATAGTCAACCGCTGGTGTGCACTTTAGCGAAAAACTGAATAAAGCAACACTCATGCACACACAAGTGGGATATCCAAAATTCTACAAAGCGCCAAAGCCATTTGCGACGAACAGGTAATCTATTTAGCTGCCATTTTAAAAAAAAACACTTCAATTTTCTCCGGTAAAACTATGCACTGGGGGAATAGACGCCATAACAGTTATCTTTCAGGACTGTTGACTAGGAACGCAGAGAGACAATGTCCTGTTTCCTGCAAAAATAGTCTTGAGAGATCCGTTGGGTAAAATATGAAGCTCGCTGTAAGGAATTAAAAGAAACTGCGTAAACAGAATTCGTGAAAATTCAGGTCGAACTTAGACATTAAGACGAATTAGAATAACGTGCTCGTTCGTTTAATCAGGCATTCATCTACATGTCTTTCGACATAAGGAAAATCTGAAAATCCGGCAAGGGTATGCTTCGTTGTTTCGGTTACTTACTCCGGAGTACACTTGTGCTAAGTTAAAGACCCGAAAATCTCAGAACTATGTGGATTTACAAACTGTGATCCTCCATATCATCACCAATTAAGAGAGGACGCCATTTATACCATTTAATGACAATGGTAAATGAATTTAATTCCTTTGCAGATATTGCCAAACAAGAACAGCATTGTCGTATTTTTATTCCTATGACTACTGTAAAGCATTCTAACCACCCTTACACAGCAGCCGCAGCGAGGTCTTTCTATTTCTTTTTCTGGTAGGCGCAGATAAATATCACCAGTCATTTTCTTTTAGCGCAACTGCTTCCCGTAGTAAGCAACCCCGGCCACAAACTATACCCTTGCCAATAATCCATAACCAAAACCGTGCTATTAAAAGTTTTATTTCAAAAATTATGACATCTAGTCTACACTAAAACAGGATTCCTAGGGTATGCTTTAAAACATGTTGGACAGTAATTTTTTTGTCATTCGGAAGCTTCAGTCAACGCGCGCGGTCTGTTCTACCGAAAGTTTTCCCTGACCTAGCGTGTGTACAGCAAATGGCAGATGTGGATACGTCAGGTGCTTACTGTCGGATGTTTGTTATTCAAAGCCCCTTAACATATTCTACATATTTTGCAGGCATAGGCGGGAGAGACCGGTCTATATTGCGACTAATGGGGATAACACCTCCCTTTGTGCAGTTTGCCCCTGTCCGTTAAATATTTAGAACATTTAGTGAATACTTCCGTGGGCATTTTAAAAAAGCCACCTTCTTTTGCAAGAATTCGTTCTTCCTGGTTTTTGTGTATATTAAATACGATGTATTCTCTTTAGAACGGTACGAAGGGTCACGAAATAATTTTGTGATTGGTCATGAAGATGGTCCGGTGGAATAAGAATTTACGATAATGTTCGGTACATCGGCTGATGTCTTGCGGTTTATTATATAAAATTGATAATAAGCATAGCTTTTTTCTTTCTCCACAAGTCTTTGCAGACACACGATTCATGACGAATCCTCTACTTTAACACGTAAACTTGCTGACTGGAGCGAACTGTCGTCTTCAGAAACTCACTTGCTGTGACCCGACCCAGACAACTTTTGTAATACATAATCTTTAATCGTACGCCTATCCAGCATCCCATTGGAAGCAAACGATCATTTTGGATAATTTCAGTTGTTATTTGTGGCATTGTGACGTAATCGACATTCAGCTGTTAAAGTCATAGACCATTCGAAAGTTGTGTGAGTGAACGGTAAGTGCATGCCCACGACGGGGGGCATATCACTGCAACTTGTCGGGGTACGCTCTTGAATGTGCACTAATGGCCAGTATGCGATACCTAGAAATCGCAACATATGAACATGTCAACTAACCATTATGTCCGAGTTCCGAAATTTTATGTACGATTAAGTACAGTAGTTCGACTGTTGCGAGCGACGAGACTGACGTTGCCTCCGAGATGCACGTGAATTTGTTTGTAGTGAAACATATTTGCGCTTCATCTACCTCTACGGCCCTTTCCGCATTCATCGCTTTTCTATGTCAGGAAAATTCGACAAGGGTGGAGGCTCGTATGGGTCCACTGATTGGTAACACTAATTAACTCTTTTATACGCTCAGCACACGAGCTGAGTCCCATCTCCATGAACGTCTCTGCTCTAACGTCATTAAGAGTTACATAAAGGCTACATTGATTTGGAATCATTACGGCCTGGCCTTCGCTCCAAAAGGAGACAGTGTCAATCATAACCATCCACATTACGGCAGTCAGTTCGATGTGCTGTTTTCACGGCCTTTTTCCGCTTTATATTGAGTTAACCTGGCTCTTAATTCTATTTAAATCGGCCCCACTCCCTTCCGTACAGTCCGGCGTCCCCGTGACAGGCCATCTGGGAATGAGCCTGGGCACAGTGGTTGAGATGTTATTAAATCTGCCTCGACCATATGCAGTACACAGGATCTTATATTAAAAAAATAAAACGTGCCATAAAAAGTCACACATAAATATTTAGCCGTTGCAGCCAGCCCCCTGGTCCTAAGGACGACCAGGGTAGTCCGGCAGTCTTCAAAGTCACGATTTTGGCGCATCGTGATCGAGTCAGTCACGTCGGATTCATCGTTCGAAGGACCGAGTTGTACTGTCGTGAGGAAAGGTTCCCATGAAAGGCTTCGATCTCTCTTGCCTCACTCATATACCCGTCATACGCTGGAGTCTCCCAGACGACAAGTGATTAAGTTTGACGAAGTGACCGACGTGGCTTAAAGACTTTACTAACGTATATCATGTATAACTAGTCCCACTTTCCATTCAACTAGGTTTTACTAAATGTAGAAGTAAGATATCCATATTGTTACATAGGACGTTAGCAGGTTGCATCGTATGACTGTTGTATGATTCGTGCGTTTTGTTTCTCTCAGTGCTAACTTATACACGCTTCTTTCTGATTAGGTCTAGTTGTAATAGAGGTTTTGTTATACGTGAGATATGAGATCCAATACAGATCCAATACAAGACAAGCCAAGGCTTAATGGAGGATGTACGGATGCGTGGGAGGGCCTTCATTGTATCCTTGTGTAGTCATTCTTGTTTACCTGCGCGATTATATCCGTAAAAAATTCACCGTAATCCTTCCCGACGTCCTCGTCTTCAGCGTGCTTCTGGGCCAGCTTAGATAAATGTGCTTCGGTTTTCATCCCGGACTTCATATCGCCCGAGTCTCAGCACCGTGATGAAGCGGGGTCAGGAATACAGCTGTGTACATCTTCTTCTTAACGTTGAAGGGAATGCTACGGCAATTCATGACCATGCTGCTGCTTGCCGAAGACTTAGCTGTCCTTAGAGATCCAGGTTGCAATCTCAACATCGGTTTTAATCTTGTTCGACGTAAAGCTGAGCAGGTCCGTGAGTTTGTCCATAGATGTGAGTTCCACTGGAATTTACTGTAGATTATTCGAATACTCGAGTTGGCACCATTTGGCCCGAAACCCCCGTCTTCTCTGTACTAGTAAGTAATCCAAAGTCGGAGCAACTTCAGTCAATGACAAATATTTCGTTGAATAATGCTTTTTCCCCAAATATGTCGGAGGTAGGATGAATATCTATCAGTCAGGCAGCTGATAATGACTCCAGGCCGCGGTTTATAGAGGTTATTCATCAAGAGCTACGGATTGTGGAAACGAGGGTAAAATCCCCTTTCTCCCTACATGTCGCCGCAAATACTTTTAGGGTTGACTCCACTAATTGCGTAGCCGTCTGACTGCTGGATAAATTGTCCGTAATATCTGAATATCTGTTCCACTTTCTGTGGGATATCGCGGTCCACGGTGTAGACAGACTTTTAGGCCAGCACAAGTTATGTCGAGGAAAATCCTCATCGACTTCTTCTGTAGTTTTCAGGCCGCAAAGCTCATGTTCTGGAATCATATTCCGGAATCCTAGTGGAACGTTTATTGATCCTGCACGTGGCAATACAAGGATGGCGATCAGCATCCGCTCCACATCTGCGAAATTCAATAAGCACCCCCGCCTGGAATATCAATAAGCAAGGGCAAAGCAAGTCGGTATTGCCATTCTGCCTATATTATGTGCCGCTATATGGCTGCTGGTTGGGTTCGAGAGAGAGCCCAAGGCACAACGGGACGAGTGAGTTCCGTAGCGCGATTAGAGAGCACCCCTCTAGCAAGAGCAAAACTAATAATCCACAAACGATTTGCGTGACACGTATTTTATCTCTACCAATGCCATTCGGATTCGTCTTCCTGTCTTTTTTCTCTGCGGTCCAAATATAAGGTGGCCTGCCTAAATGCCAAGCAGAACAGGGAAGCTAGGTTTAGGCAAATTTTGCACTATGGGGACAGGATTTCGACCTGCTTGTGCTCCGAAACTAATGTACTCTAACAAGAATCAGGATCGAAAAGAGCGTCAAGGGACTAAAGGTCAGAATACGGTCTCCACAAATGTACAAAAGCATTGGTTATTCTAGCCGTTTGGGGGTTCTGTCTTTGAGCAAACTTCATAGCATGCGAATACCGCCTCGGGCTCTCGAACATTGCTGAAATACAGAAAATTTATTTTCCGAATTTATGACATCTATCAACTTCACAAGGACCAGAAGACCTTCGTGTTACTGGCGTTTGCCAAACGTCACGAAACAGAATGAGTCAAACATCTGAATTTTTTCCAAAACCTGACACATAACGGATGAGTGTTTGCAGATGTCCCAAATCCATTGGTTTTTCTGTTTGATGACATAGCGTTCGCATGAACTGCAGTAAATATCACCAGTACAGATCAGAGCAGCCAGTGTTTTACAGCGTCTAGTTAAAAAGGTTTGGTCGCATTTCCAGCGAGCTCTGTGGACACATCGAATTTCTACAGCAGTTAGGAGGCCAAAGATGACCAGCTTAGTAGTGGACAGAAGTCCTGCTCATTCCCTTAGCTGACCCAGCTACTTGAGCCTTTTTCAACGATGAATTTCAGTTATCAAAAGTTGGGAGTCACTTTAAGAGGAACGAATCAGTGCTGCAGTCTGAATAAAAACGACATGTTTTCTTCATCCTGCTTTTGCGTATTTACGGCTTTTGGAGTCTGGAGTGCCAGTTGGTAAAGCATGCTGATCAGTAACGAGTTTTCGCAGCTTTCTTAAATTATTCTCCGTCCGAAATTCTGATGACTGGCACCCCTGGCACCCCAATTTACACCGCTACTTATACAGCCCTATCGTGATTTTACCTAGATGGTGTTTCATTCTACCTGCATCCATGCTTCGGGGGACCTGTTGATAGCACTTAGACAATCATGCAGACACATTTGTGAGGGTCCCGACATGCGCCTTCTTTAAAGGACCACTTGACAAGCTGATGATTCACTACCTATCCTCGGCTTGCTAGCCGGGACTCGAAAACAGTTAACCCCTCTCTCGCGACATGTATACCGGCTTTGCTGAGCATGATGCCATCGAGTTCCCGTTGAACATTCAGGTAAGGTCCCCGCTTTCACGTCTGCACGTCTGCGTCTGAAGCACGTGAGGAGCGAGTTTAAATGTCACCGTCTGCATGCTCGTCGGTAAAAATGAATGCGTTTACAAGAGCGTCTATGCGTATGCTGGCGTGCTGCACTCATTGAGACACCTGTCTCTGGACGACAACGAGTTCCTATATACGGAGATGCAATTACATTGAAGGGGGCGGACGATGGCGAATAATGCACCAAGTCAAGACGACAATCCTTTTGCAGACACCCCCTCCCCTATTACTGTGTGACTAATTGCTCTGCAGTCTGGTGTCATGTGCCGATAGCAACAAGTAGAATCTCGTATTCAGAGGAGACATTTTAGCAGGCAGCATCCGTGCCACCCTAAACCAAATTAATATTATGGTAAGCGAGCTTAATGACTCTTATAGGCATGAAAAAGCAGGATGACGGCGCGGGCTTTCATCGTGAAAGATGATTCATCTTCTCGAAACTGATATCCTCGCATACTTAAGAAGCGGTGTTAAAAAGTTGCTTCGATTCACTGAGATGGGGTTTCGAGGCTCATGAGGCATTGGTATGAATATTCAAGCTTGCTTTCATTCAGAAGCTTTAATTGAAGTTATTTGAGAAATATGGGGATCATCACCCTCCGATTTATGCTAATTCAGATAAAACCGCGAATGTAGTATGCTATGGTTGACAGATGGTGGTCCTAACTCAAGAAGAAATGTTCATACACTGTCGTACAAATTTGATTTTTAGCTAACCGTTACCTCCACGCCAGCTTGAGCCCTCAGCTCAACCGATGATAAGAAGTTTACAGGAAAACCCAACCGTAGTCCAATTCTCAGGTTTACTCGGCCTATGGTCGAAGTATAGACCAGAAAAGGCCACTTCGGTCCCCTTCGTCCGCGGCTACAACACCTGTCAGTTGATGATAGGCATAATTTTCTGCGAGTCCCACCGAGGTTGGCAGCAAAATTTGGCTGTTTGGGTAACATTTGCGGCCAGACAAGAGCCGCCACGTATAGGTGCACTGTGTTCCAACTTACTGTGCCCATTGGATACGAACATGTGGGTTCAATTTGAAAACACAAGTACTGCTGAAAATTACATAGGGAATGCCTATTGGCATAGTGATTTGTAGTACTCTAGAAATTTAGGCCAGGAAGCAGCATGAAATATGTTCAACGCATGTTTGAGATTTTAGCTAGTGAGATGTTGGAGCTATCGTGAGCCCTGTCTTAAAATACATTAAATGCGTCGATATTTTAACCAAAAGAGCTCTCCCTTGATTGGCCTAAACATAAGTACTGGTTTCGATGAACAGATATGGCTGAATAAATGAAACATTAAAGGAACGAGCAAAATCTCATAAACTCTAGTGCCAAAGCAATATATCGTTTCGGATCTAGATACTCAAAATGATGTAGCTTCCGAAAAAAGGATGAAAAGGAAGGGGTTCTTTTATGCATATTTTCCGAAAAATTCATAGATGTTTGCAAATGGCTGGATTAAATGGAGGAATCGAATACTAATTTAAGCAGCTTATTTTACTCCCAATGATAAATGCAAATAAAATTTTTTGGCCTCAGAGCCAGCATACCACCATATGGGATTTCACTCGACCCCAGGTCTCATATCACAATATGAATTTCGGATGCTTCGGATTTTGGACAATAGCGCACTGTTAAGCAAATCCGAAATATTTCGACGATTTCTCAGTAGAATGGGAAACCTCCCTGAAAACGCGTCTACGTGAACAGGAGCACTTTTACCATTTCGAGCAACCGTTCAAACCATGAACACTGATACCATTTTAAATAGACCGTAAATTGCGGATGATGGATGGGGGGCACTGTGGGCGTCGAAACTCGTGAAACTCGGAACTAAACTGCTTTGAGGCTCACAAATGGGGAATTTTAAATGGACTATGGTATACAACTAGTTATTAAGAAGACAGCCTCTATCTCTTCATGAGTGACAGTACGCCCATTCAAATAGTTCACCTTAAAGTACCCTTTTAAGCAATGCGGGCAGATAAGCAATCATCGCAACGAATACGACTCCCTGCGATGAAAATGACGGCTGCTAATTGTGATATGCATGTTCTTGAGTGCCACCTGAGCCCTACTATAAATATAACATCCCCTTTGCGCTCATTGTCCCCTATCTCGAGTGTATATGATGAAAGACTTAAGTGAGGGCCCCAAAGAGCAGGCGAATAAACTTCATCTTCTAGCAACTGAATCTTCTTCTAAAGTCGCTCGGCCCACATATGATATCAGGCAGTCGAGTACTCATGTTTGCACTCACACCTTGTCGATTTCATAGTATAATCGATTCCAAGGATCCCTTGAATACCAGTCTCAGCTTGATGTATATTGTACGTTTCTCTCCGTATGTCTCAGCGCAATACTTCGAATACTTCTACGGAACTCAGCCACAAACAGTGATCTAAGCAGTTAAGTACTCTAAACTTCTGATCGCTAGTCATTCGATTTGCGGTGTTTGGCTGATCGAGCTGATGCATATCACCGTCAGATCAATAACATACCGAAAGTTGCATTCCATCAAGCTAACGATCCTTTTATTCTTATAATTATCTCCCAGCATTTCAGCAATACGCTGTTGTTAATCTTCAGCCGTGAGATTTGCATAGATGATCTCGTTATAGTACCTACAAATTTTCTAGTCCTTTCGTGAATGTGGGTATTGAATATGAAATTCCTTCATTGAGTGCGCAAAACGAGTGGGCTTTTACGGTAGCAAATTATCCTTCCTTTCTATTGTACTTCCTGTGAGAACGCATAGGACCTGCGAATCAGTGTGCATGAATTGCTGGTATTTTTAATGACAATTCATTTTCCCCTCAGTCGCGTGCAAACTGGCAGTCGCAATTAGAATTGAACTGGTGGAGTGCGAATATTATGAAGTGGGCAAGTCCCTGAGGTATGCTCAGCCCGTTAGCTGCTCAAGTTCCGCTCTAAAAATATTAAATATTCGACGACGATGTCCACCAACAGTTGTACATCTCTTCTATACCGTCTCCGATTTTAGCACTGAGGGTTTTTATGGAAATTAACAGCTCCGTCCTTCAAAACTTGCTAGCCAGACTTCCGAACCCCGTACGTGCACGGAACTTTCACTAACATCAGATGGGAAATAACTCATAATTGTGCGACACTAGGAATATCTTCTTTCTGGACATTCCATTCGCGAGAAGGAGAACGATTAGTTCACGCCCATCGATGTCACCGTCTACAGGAAGGAAGTCAAATTTCGATGTCAGCGTATATAGAAAGACAACTAACGCATGCTAAATACCAAGCAGCCATAAAAATCAGTCGTTATCTCACAAAATCAGGTCCTTATAAGCCCTACACATTGAAATTGAAACATGCAGTAGTGAGGTAAGAGATAAGTCATCTGAGCCGAATTTCGCCTGGCACCTGACATCTGGAGGCCTGTATATACACATCCATTACTCTTTGCGTGACTCAACCTGTGACGTACCAGGCCCTACGGCCAGCCCTCAGCCGAGGGCTCCTCGGAATTCAGGACAGGCAGTATACGAGCACTCTATGCAATACCAACGCAGACAGTGGGCCACCCATGGGCGTTAATACAAAAACCATGATAATTACAATCTGGATAACAACAACCCCACCCCCCGGTCCTCAGGCCAATTCATACGTTGGATGCGTGACGCTGGGGTACGCCCGCGTTGATGACTCTTGGTCGGCAGGCAGCTGAGCCTCAAACCTCGTTACCTAACGTAGAGTGGGAAATCATGCTAGTCTCCCAAGCGGAAGCTTGCTTGTTTTCGAAATGTGAGGAAAATGAATGTTCATAGCCCGGTATTACTCCTTCTCACTAGCGTCCGTGAACACAAATCTGTTTTAATAGAAACACAATTAATTACGCAATTATGAATGCGAATATTTTTTATGTAAGGGTTTTGTCGTGATCTCCCCATATGAAGTTGTGAGATCCGACTGAATTTTAATGGTCATCATGGATGGCAGTGAAAAATCTCAATCAAAAGGCAGAAGTGACCTGAACTGAAATCAAGCTGTCCTTAACATTGCAGCCGTATTTAGGCAATGTTTTTTCATGCACAAACGCTTTTTCGATTACGACAGTAGTGGACAAAATTCAATTAACAGGAGGCAATTGACAAAAAGACGCAGTCTTCGCACGGGGATGTGTATTGCGTGCCTAGTACTTTGGAGAGGTACTTCGATGACCCGTCAAGAACAATGGTAGATTTGACCAAGTGCGACGTTCGGACTCGTTGTTTTACCAGTTGATTCGTCCCTAGTGGTGACTGTGGTCTGGTACTCAATACCATTCGCCTACCTCGCCCGGTCATCCAAGCCCTCTTCAAAGGTGTTCCTTAGGTCAAGAAAAGATATTATAGATTGGTGAAATAGCTAACTAAATGAAAATCAGAAAACCATGATTTTGCTGCTAGTTGTGCGCGTAGTGAAAATCTTGTGCCCGAACTAGGCTTCGGCAAAGTGAAAATCGGACCAGTAAAGATTTCATGGGTTACGTTTTGCACTGTACTTTTCATTAAAAATTTGAAGTACCTATTAGTTTTAACTGCGATCTACACACAGTACGGAAAAGTTGTCATCTGCTCTGTCTGGATGTATTTATTTATCTTATTGAAGCCACATATGTTTAATTATCGACGACATTGACCAGTGAGATATGGAGATACTTTTCCCTATTCCACCTACCAGCAAAAGTTACCGGACGGGACGAGTATACCGATGTCTGTGTTCGTCGTTTATCTGAGATACTAATCTTAGACAAAATGCGCTACTTGGTGGTCAGTCAAATGATCGGGACATTTAATTTCAGCTTAAGTTGGTATCGACTATCCTTTTCCCGCTTCGATATCTGTGGCTCTACGGAAAACCTAGAAGCCGCTTGAATTTGTTTCGAACTTTAATGTTCTTAACTTTCAAAGTTAAGAACGAAAAATTTCGCAAATATTTCGTCGAATTGCTGGCAGCGCGTAGAGGTCTTTGAATTCTCGTGGAAATGGCGCTCATCGAGCACGCCTAATGACCAGCGCTCCCGCACATGAACGCACAGCGATGGGTAATTAATAACAAGCGTGTCGTCGACAAAGGCGGACTAGATTCGTCCTCTCTGACTTATTTATTGTCTTCATTTGGCCAAGCTCGATGCTGGTGGCTGGGTCCGTCGAGCCGAACGTTCCACCACTTGAACCACAGGCATATGCCATATTGGTGGCGATAGAGACCATTGAAAATCAAAGTCGGATGACGACTTTGTCCCTACCAGTAAAACACTTCAGTCGTCCTGCCTCGATCCAAATTCACATTTCAACTAAAACAACCTGGATGACTGCGATGTATTCGTCAAGCAGAAGCTTCCTTCTCACCATCATATAGTAGTGTGCGTTGGTTTGAATAGAGGCATTTGGCCCACAAGTTTTCGAAGACGGAATCAAACCTCACTGGCAGTTTTAATCTGCTGCGCATGGTTTGCTGAGCCTCTATGTGTCGACGTTCACGGCGTATTCTCGACTATGCAGTTTTGTCGCAACCCGTCTTGGCTGTCCAGGTTGGATCATTCCAGATATTCTGAGCAAGCGGTACCAACGACGGTAACGAGTATGTCATTTTAGTTCGCCTATCTGAATGTTGGTAGTCTTAGGTCTCTGACTGTAACGGATGGGGTAGACGATCAGCGATCAGGCAAAAGAGTAGCCCTGCGGAGTACGTATGTGCGCATGACTTTACATGTGTAGATGCAAAGACGTGGACCACGGACGATGACGGCTGGCGTTAGTTTAGAGAACTAGAATACTAGACCTCGGCTTAACAACACACTACTTGAATATCAGGGAAAGGGAACAAGTGAAGCCACGCAAACGGTTCCCCTTCTATGTTTGGTAAACCTTCCTAATCGCAATTGACATGGACGGTCCGGAACCAGTCAACGAGGATAGAAAATCCTGTGATTTTCAAAGAAACTAGATGACTCCGAGAGACGACTCCTGTGTCTTCTCTTGCTATCAAACGCTAGTATGGGGAGCCGTGTGGTTTGAGACCCAACAAATTAGCTGCGGGGGTGTCATTAGCTGCAGGTCAACGGAACTCATTTATTACCGTTTAGCAGCTCTTGATTAAGTTTGTCACGGTCAAATCTTTGGTTTTAGACTCATAAGTAGACTAGCAATGATTCTTGCAAATAGAAAATAAAAATAAAATGCAACAAACATTGAAATGATAAAAATGGGAAAACGCTTTTCTGAACTGGATTTTTGCGCATATGTGTGTACTTCAGAGTGGACAAGACTTCCAAAAGGATAAATGGTTGTTTATTTCCCAATTAATCAGGAACAAAACCATAAAGAAACAAGGAGCTGTCCTTGTTCATTTCCTTCTTAACTTCAAGTGTAGACCACATTCAAATGCATAATGAGTTTTTAAACATCCTTCGGGAATTTTCATGTTTGCTTTGGAATACTCTGTCGTAGCAATCGTATTTTCGGCTATTAATTTCCAATCTCATATTTCATCGTCTGGTTCAGAATGAGCTTCAGAACTAGCAAACAGTGGTTTTGGAAATCTCTTCTGAAGTGCGCAATAATGCCGTGTCCACTAGGACTGATATCGACCACTTCGTATTCAGAAAGGCGAACGAGAGACAGAAACTCAATGCGGCAAGTCCCACCTGTAAAAACTCCTATTACCGTCGGTCCCGTATTACGGATGGCTGGGGTTTGTTTACTTCGGGTGAGGCTACATAACCATAACTGACCATCTTCCTTAAAGGTGAGCCTAGTTTTGTTTTTATCGCTGATAGGACAAAGTACATTCTTATGCCCTGTATGCCTAAAATAAACAGTCCCATTAAGTTTGAACAAATATACATGTGCGAGACATTTGTTTTCGAAAACTGCATTTCATGCCTTACCTGTGCAAGGAGCTGGGGATGTATCTAGAAATGTCGTTTATTTTATGATCATAATAATATAGTTTACTTTAAAAAGATTTAAACAACCTACGGCCACTAATTTTACATTTCTCTCATTAAGAGGGCTGCGCCAGCCATGCGAATATCAGGCTTTGACCGGCCAGAGTCTGAAATGGTTCTTCCTGGTTTATTAGCTGCAATCAGCCGGGCATACCCAACTCCACGTTTTGCAAACCCTCAGACTCCAATTTGCGACCCGTCAGTTGGAAGCCCAGCGCCCTAACCACTGAGCCATAGGCTCATTGTCTTCTCGGTTGCGATCGGGTATATGTAATGGCAGAGGCGCACTCACCCGCATTGCTCTCCTGCCCATATTACTGACCGCTTTGCCGCTCTCGACGGTGCTCTTGATTAAGTCCCAAGGCACAGGTGGACGAATATGTCCCATAAAGGGTTCGATAAGCGCATCTTTTACCATCAACCTCTAACACTAAAGACATCTTGATTGCTTATAATTTATCGGTATATGTTTATATTCTGGTGCCTAGACTGAACCTTCCACGTCCTTGTTGAAATATAGAGGTTGTAGCAAATCATAGGCTAAAATATTTCTCAAACGTGATATGACATCAGAAATTGACCACTGAGTCAACCTCTATGCTGTTTCTTCTTACCAAGATTAATGAGACGTATTTCTGTCCAGCATTTCTATATTACGGGCGGCGTAACAACGGATGCCCATGGTTATGTGCATATACTTCATAGGCGGTCGTTAGAAAAGATGGCACTGTTACGAACTTGACGTTTTTCGACGATGACGACCTAGCCGAACGGCCGCCACTGCCTGCAAAATCGGTAACAACCACCGTGAAATAACCGGCAGCAGCTGTTGTTTGAATATGCACTTTTCCGTGATGTTTTGCGCTCTTGGGATCTCGGTCATCGCCTCTCTACTTTCGCGTCCAAAAGGCTAATTTTTAAAAGGGAGGTGATTGCTTTACCTACCTAGGGGATACAGGTTTTTCCTCGTCATTACTGCAGTAGCGAGTGAGAGAGATTTACAAATGCGCGCCTGTGAATTAACCGAGAGGTTTGGTGGATGAACTTAGCCACACAAAATGAATGGACAAAACAGCATAGACTGACAGCCAGGAGGATGACTTGGTCACGATAAGCTGTAAAGGGCATTGAACAAGGTAAATATCTAAGGAAACGATGTGAGAATTAAATTATACAATTCAATCTGCATTATAAGAATTTAATGGAACCCTCTTCATTGTTTAAGTTCATTGAAGCTCACACATAGGATTACGAGGAAATAATGGTATGATTTCGAGTTAGAAATCTACCTTGAGAACGGAATTTACCGATTATTTCCAGAAAGGCACCTCAACATTTTTGGAACCAGACGGATCTGCATCAATGAGAGTGAAAAGGTAAAGGGATCTACGTAACCTACCCATTGGTTGCGTTTCATATTAATTCCTCGTATAAAGCAACCAGGGGCAGATAAAATAATCAGCTGTGCCTTACGGAGACAAAAAATTTTTTAGAAAATATCCGAATAAAATTGAAACTGGACATTGTGTTCATTTCTAGGCCGCTTCAATGCTTCTTGGATGGTTAGCAATCCATATCGTGTTAATTTACAGCACGGCTCTATATTCAAAACTGTTTTCACGTGTCTGGCGGAGATTAGCAAAAGCACAAACACCGTAATTAGGGGAATAAAAAATAAGGACACCAGCAACGTCATTTGCTTCTTCTCTATTTACCCTTTTAGTATTACTCGCAGTTATTTTAACTATGCCGACAATGAGCTGATTCTCTTGGCATGGACATTGACCGTAAGGGTAAAATAGAAAGTTACAGAACTTGCATCACTCCCTCTATAATATGTATCAATATCACTCTGCTAAACATCCGCTTTCATAGAATCCTTTGGATTGCGATGCTTCAGACTGCTTAAACACGCTTTTGGCCACTTGTTTTATCATTTCAATTAGTAAATAATGCCTTTCGAGTGACCACTTCAAAGTATCGACGTCTTTTACGTAAAAAAGTCCCAAATTCTTGGGGTTAGGAGGCAAGGTGCAGCATTAAGGCAGCATTGTTTGCGCAATAACCCCTCTGAAATATACTCACCCAAACCAAGTAAACCATCTAGTATTCTGAAGACTTCAGAATACTAGATGGTTTACCTCAGTTTTTAACGGTCTCGGGAAATTTGAACGTAGTTTACTAAAACAAATTAACCGTACAATGCGTGACCTAACTCATGAAATGTGCCGAAATTTACAAATGATTGCAAATCACTCGCAAACCGACATCATTTCATAAGTCGAATGTCTATGTTAATTAAGTACGAGTTTAAAAGAATTAAAGGCACAAAAGAAATATTACAGGCAGTGTTGCGCTGTTTAGAAATGCCGATTTATTTTGAAAAGCGCAATATCCTGAAAACGTCAGAAATGGCTCCAATTAAGAAAAGTTCATTTTCAGATGTAAAGAATGTATTCTCATATCAAAGACGTAGTAAATATGAAAGTAGACATAAAATCATGTCTAATAACAGCGTCCAGTGAAGTTTACATCTAAATATCGTTCAATAAGTAGTGTGATTTCATATATAACGGTTTCCCAACTGCCTACGTTCTGGATGTGGATTCCAAAACAGTTTTCCGGTGTTTCATAATTTTATTAATGATTGGGGTTAAATGAGATAGGTTTCAACAAGAGAAGCTGGGCTTGCTTGATTCCGCCGATTGGGACGTCAAAGGATCAAAAGTTTTCATAAGGTGACGTGCCATGAGGCCGGTCGGTGTCTAATAAATTTAAACAGAACTGACAGGCGTGACCGTAAACATATCATTTTGTGTTTATAGAGAGAAATTTTATCTTGTTAAATTAATTTATGCTCTTCTTTCCTTTTTTGATTACGTTGAGTTTCAGATCGGCATCGAAATATTGCTCAATACTTCATGATTTTCAGTGTTTTCGTTCGATCGCCCATAAAGAAAGATTCTGAATTACCTGTCTGTTGAGAACTTTAAAAAATGATTGTTCTTGAAAGCATTTGCCGAATTAGTGAGTGTTCAGGCGCTCCTTTTCACGAAGAGGGTCGTTTGGGTCACATTTAAAGGCTCATTCAAACATCAAACTTCATTTTCGAGAAAAATAACTGCCAACAACGAAAGTCATCAACGAATATGCCTTGCATCAATAAGAAAACTTTCCTTTATAAGTTATCTCTCTAGGAAATGCTTTATTACTGCACTCCGTCGACGGATCTATGTGAACTTTACATTATTGCGCGGCTAGGCCAAGTAAAAATTTGACACTTTAGCCAGTTTCTTTCACGTTCTTAGCAATACTAATATGTTTCTACCGCAAACGCAAGAACATGCCTTTCTCTATACATTGACGCCATTTGCACTGTTTTTGCTCGCTTTTAGACTCCTTTCTTCAATTATGAATGCATGACAGAGCGCCCATACAAATACTAATATTTTAATGACACTAAACATGTTCCGCTCGTTCCATTTCTGAAAAAAGTAGGCACAGAAGCTAAAATACTAGAAAGTAATGTGTCATATGTTTAAAGCTGGAAATGACCATTCCGTGATTGTCATCTATGTGACATCAAGTAGAATTTTCCAAACGGCAAAAAACTTTCAGCCCGCTTAAACAAAGGAATCTCTATCTGCGTTATTATTGCACTTTGGGACACCAATTCGCACAGATCTGCTAATTTGGCATAAAGGAATTAATAAAACACCTGGTTTTCTTAAAATAACATTTTTCTTAGGAGATTGATAACCATGGTCAACATCGGACATGAAATGAAATTTCTAGTCCGGTTAAATCTGTTTATTAAAACTCTCAAGGTTAAATTACTATCTTTTCAGTGAAAGAGTCGCTCAGAAGCGTAACTGGAGTCTAGGACACGTATTAGCATAAGAAATTGCACGAATATATTCAACGACTATTTTCGCTAAAATTTACAGATATTTGACTTGATAAAATCACGCGATCACAATTTCTGAACAAGGAAAGGGCATTTCATTGAAGGATGTGGGTAAGCAAACAAAATGCGCCACGTTAAAGGCGTCCAAAAACTCTCTAATCAGTTTCCGTTATTAGATTTCATGAGATAAGTCACGTACTGTACATTCCCAGCCTTGGGTGAAGCGCTAATGAAATCTAATCATGCCTTGCAGCTAAATAACATATTACAGAACCTGTGTATGTCTATTATTATACAGCATACAGCCCTTATTTTGCATCTGGTATACGCTTGTGATGAGAGGCCAAACAGCTCGCCTTCTTCTACTTTTGTTTAGTTGAAAAGACTTCCTCTCGTTTACGACTTCACTTCTCCCTACTTTGATGACTAAGCCGCATTTTTGCGACGCCAGCTCTGGAGAAAAGGTTATTCAAGGGCCACACTGTCATTACGACTCCTATGAGACGTAAGGACTTCTCGCCAATTACTCCTGCCCCGAGTTCGTCATGTCAGAGAGATGACGCAAAAGTAAAATATACAGTTTCTGTCATTGACTTTTCGTAGCATACTCAGTCATTGTTTTTAAAATTCATTATGCTGATAAGAGTCCAAATATAAAGTTCAGAAGTTAGCCTCATGGTCTAATAATTGGTATTCATCAGTGCCTACAAAGAACGAGTGATCACAGGATTGCATGAAGCAAAATTTTGGTGTTCATTGGGGACTTAAGTTCAGAATAAGGACGACACGTCAGCCATAGAATTAAATTTGACCTGCTCAATGGTGCATGATTTTTCAAAAGGAAAATTAAGTGCTCGTATCATACTTTAAGTGCTGATTTATTTTGCATTTTCATTGCCAAGAACTATATTTTATACAAAAGTATTTCCCAAATACCGTTCCACGGAGAAATTGCACCGAAACTTGTGTCAGCAGCGAAGTTGTTCAGTTTTAAGTCGACATGAAGCCGCTGACTGTTAACCGTTTGACACAAACTCCACTAGCCTTTCTGACGTTTGTTTCCTAGAGGTCCAGCATCTTACAGAGCAAAAGTATTCATTCTACGCAAATGCATTGTAGCCCCTGCTTTAGTGTAAACCATCCAGCATTGCAAGCCGTGGTCAAGAAACAAGTTAGACAGGGAACACTGGACTTGCCGAAATGAGAGGTAGACCACATTTTATGGGCAAATCCCGAACTTTTAGTCCGTATCTTCAGAGTCCGCACAAAACAGGACTTGAAAATTATATAGAAGGTTTCTTTCGATATGTTGCTATTGTAGAAGCTTGGTTTAAAACACGAAAGACGTGGAAAACGTGATGCACTGAAACACGCAGTGTATAAAGCCAGAAATTCATAAGGGTCATTATCTGTCCTGAATGATGCTGAATGCCAATAAGGACACTTACCAACTAGCCAAATCATTGAAAGCCTCCATCCGAAATTTCGTCGAACTTCCATTTGTACCTACCAAAAGCATTTCGGTGTGTTGTATGAACCATCTAGACTTAGTTAAGTACTTCTGCCTTTAAATGTATAAGACGCTGCAAATAACTTCGAAGTGGTTTCGTGATCGAGAAATGAAGGATGCTAAAATATTCAACATATAGTTAACTCCATGAGCGTATCTGCTGACGGCGTGATTCCCAGGTTTGAATTCTATACTCCTAACACATAAAGCCCACAAAAATAGTCAAACAATGTGGGCTATATGGGTACTGCCAACTTTCACCCTCTGGATCTTGAGGCAGTTGAATGTCTGGATCGCTGCTGTTAACCTATCACAAAATAAGATTTACTCTGAAGTTGTACTTTTTTCCTTTTGGTGACAGTCAAGGATGTTGCGTGCGAAAACCTGCATTTCAATAGGTATAAAAACGACGGAGGTTGTATGGTTTGTTAAGGATGGATGTAAAATAGGTGTTTTTGGGGTGCATTTTTTCACTCTCCAATGAGAAAATAGAAGGCGACACTGAAACTGACGCAATATATAACAACTGTCCCTACATCCGAATTACTTCTTATATTTTGAGGAAGCATGTATGGCTTTTGCGCGTGAGAACATAATTTTCTGTTAACTAACAAAAAACTTTTCTTCATTTGAAGAGAACTCGAACTTTATAAGAAATGGTTGATGATTTACGCTGCATCGGTGTTCCACAAACAAGTCTGCTAGGCAGAATCAAAATCCAAATGATTTTCTGTCCGCGTAATGTTTAGAACCCTATTGATCATGCCTAAGCGTCGTTCAAGAAATTTTTGACACGTATGGCTTTATTATCGGGTGAAATCCTATGATGGGCTCGAAAAGGTTTTTTTGGTAGTACCAGTACTTACGGATGTTGAACAGACAACGTCATCTTATTAACTAATTTTGCAACTAGAGGTTTTCGGTAATACTGAGTTTAAAATCAACAACTCGTGAGCATGATTAGATCCATTCAATTCAACAGTGCGCAGGGACTAGTAGACTCAAATAAAAGACCCAATCATTCGAAGTTCGTTTGAAGGTCATGGCTAGCTCGAATTATCTGTTGACTGAAAAGTTTTTTCCTTGCAACGTATTAAGAACATAATCTAAATTCTGCAAATGGAATGTGTGATCTAAGCAGGAGTGTCGTCATGCTGAGAAACGCACTCGTTTCGCCATTCATTCACAGGAAATGTCGGATATTAAGGAGTCACCGTGCACACCTTGGCAGTTCATGCCATAAAGCATCTAACGCAGGGTTGTAACCTCACCAGTTAGACTACTACTCCAGTAAATGTCTTCGGTGGCATTCGAATCGGCCTGGCGTCGGCGACTGAATGCTCCAGCCAGTTCACTACTTGCGCCGCGGGTTAGTCTGTCTCCGTGTGGCGGCACCTTGACGTCCATCCATATCTTCTCCCTTTACTGCTAATTGCGTCAGGATAAGGTTCCTGCTCACACGCGCATCACCTGTCGTGGCTAAAAACACCAACTGTTGCAATCAGCTTAGTGAAGCAGTTTCTTGCTTTGTTTACATTCGGAGGAAATTAATGCGCGAGCTTGGAGTAAATCCTTCGTAATTGACCTTTTTCAGACATTATCCGAAATTCGGTCTGAATTTTGAGACTGAAATCCATTAACTACTGCGAAATAACCACATAATATTCACAAACCGCCAACAGACAGACAGTAGCATAAAACTATTTAATTACTTACCGAACTGACTACACAGGTACAAGCTAAAAGCAGTTTCCATCACTGCTTGATGAACCGTTTACACGATTCCTTGCTGCACTAAAGATTGTCCTACTTACTTGATTCGGAAAACGTCGCCTTTTCGTCCCATCGTATTTCGGTAGCCCAATGTCTACCAGTTAGATGTAGAAGATGAATGCTTTTTCTGAAAGGAAACCATTACCAAATAAAAGGAAATTAGTGCGAAAATGTGATTTACACCTGGAATAAGATTTAAAGTCTCCAGTTCTTAAGAATAATAGGCGGTTTCATTTCTCATCATACTCTTTATTGCTGTCCCATTTTTTCGCCACTGTACTCAAGAAAAAATGTTAATTTTAAAGTGGGTCCTCTGGATGCTCTCTTATTCAGTTAATGTTTCTTATGCATTTCGGTCGATTTTATTATATAACGAAATTTTATAACAGAAAGAATCCGCGAGTCAAATTCTGGATCATATCGCCAATCCCTTCGTTTCGAACCAATTGCTGCAAAGCCCTTCCACCCCTTGCGTCGTGGCTTCTCACATATCTCTTGCCGTACAATAGCACATCAGCATTCATATTGCCATTTCTCGCACGATACTTCACGTTTAAAGGAAGCGAAGTGCAGAAACTGGATATTAAACTGTCTAAGAAAGAAATGATCTTTATTAAAACCCAATTACTCTGGCCTTATTTGTACATTTATATGCTGGCCAAAATCGGCGAGACCACTTTTGCCAAAAACTGTCAAGGATACTTTCAAAATAAAATGTATTTCTCTCTTCTATATACCGCTTACACGGGACTGAAGAATGGAAACGTGTCCCGTCGTGAACGAGTAGAGGTGCGTCAAAGGAAATTTTAAGCAAGACGTGAAAATAACGATTATTTGAGACGGGACTTTTAAGGCGCAATTGCTGTCAACTATAGTTTTAGGGAAGGATCGTGTAAGGAGGTTTTTATTTCATTCAAAGCTGAACCATAGTCCATAGTCCACTGAACTACTTTGCGTAAATTGCCTGCTGTAACCACGGTTATAACGTTAGAAATTTTTTACGCTGTCCATATTAGCACTTCAAATTTTCCGATTTTATTTCGGGTAATAAAAAAGTCCATCCTTGCCATCATATTAGCAGATACCATGGGTAAAGCTGCTGCTTTTGAAAGTAATTTGAGGTGACTCTTAATTTGCAACTCGTAGCGTCTCTGGCGAACATTGACTGCCTGTCCATATGGCCTGCAGTCGGCTTCTTCAACCCATTAGACAAACGGCCAGCCAAAGTGTGTGAAAAGGCGAGGTCCATAAGGTATTTGAGAAGAGCACGATCCGAACTCTGGAACAAGACCTGATGTTCTGGATTCCTGTCGGGAGCATTAAAAACTTATGGTGGTTAACTCACAGAAGACGCACTGTTTGCGGCATATTGTATTGATGCACAACTCGTCGTTGAAGGAATCGATGGTAGAACTCTGGTTACGTCGAAACCGTCAGCATGGTTGCACAGATGGAGACAGTCCTCAATAAGACATAAACGACGAGCAAGAAGAGAAACCTTGTCCGACACCAAGGTTCATCATTTGCCGTAGTTCAGATATTGCACGAAATGGTTCCAAAGAACAAGCACGATTTGATGAGGGAATCCTAGACATATCAATATGCTGTTGCCTTGTCTGCGGACAAATGACGTTCTGCCGTCATACGGGACAGAATATATTACCTTAAGAATACCGAAACCTCAGTGGAAAATCACTATTTTTGTAATTCATGCGATTTAAACCTCACACAAACGCCAGTAAAAGAGATTTTTGGGCTGATATTGCAATACTGCTGACTGGTCTGCGTATGTCGAATAACCAAAAAACGGCCGTAGCACAATTCTACAATCCTCACAGAGTGCAAAATGAGGGCGCTTCTTCCAACGCATTGTATCACTCAAAGGAACTCCAAATTACGGAATAGCGAAGTGATTAGTTCGGAGTTTCAACTATTTGGCTTTTAATTTAGACATGGCCGTCTTTTTCTGAAAATGTCCCTGTTCCGACTGCTCCTTGTGTTTGAAAGACCACCAGATAAATGATTGAAGAACATGTGGATGATTTAATTGATTTCTAGGCACACAGGCGGGGCTGTCTTGTAAGAGATAGGGACGCTAGTCTTTTAACATCGCAGACTGAAATTCTGGGCCCCGTGTGTTGCCAAAAACGTTACTGTTCTGAAATGGGATCGGTTGTCGGCATTCAAAGAATATCTCAAGCTCGGCTTCCAAGGTATGCAATTTGCGATGAAAAAGAAAAGTGACTAGCTGAGTTTCCTGATGTCTTTATCTGCCACAAAGTTTGAGTAACCCAAAAAGCAAAGTTTTGGGAATAACAGGTAATACGGCGCAAACACTGGACTTCAAAATCTACCAACAAATGACCCACAAGCATTTGTGTGGAATAGCGCTCTATCGGCGCGCAAAGACTCGCCGCAATGAACCATGACATAATACTGCTAAATGGTCATCAAAGCAACTCACCTAACCGAGGCATGTAGGAATGAGGCGAGAGACCAAGCCATACCGGCTCCCAGTTTTGACGATCATTCCTTTATGTCAAAAACGCCTTGGAAACCGTCAGCCACTTTAAGCACAATCTAAGTACATATTTATGCACAGGCCACAAGTGAGCATCGAATGTCTATTACTGGGGTTAGACAGTCTATTATTTTACCGAGTGCTGTGAGTGCTTACATTCATTGCTTACTGGATGGCACCCGGCCAGACCTTTAAACCCGGGAAATCGAAATTCTTGCTGAGGGTTACAACCCCGTGAATGGCACACTACTCAAGTAAGACTCTCCTACTATCACTCCATCAACAAACGTAACGCTTCCTTCATTGTGGAATACTTTCTGGCCCCGCGAGTGCATGTGACGTCTGCTCGGAGGCAATTCTCAGTAGCCACGCGGCTGGGTAATCATTACACCAACTACCAAGATCAGTGCAGAATTCTTCACAAAGCAGTCATTATCGCAATTAAAAGTACCGGCTCTAAATACGTGAACGACTCATCTTATTGGGCGTGTAGTGACGTGACAGTTGTATCCTGCTGAAACTGCAGTTCTTACTTGTTTAGTACCTCTGTTTATTACTTCATTTGTTGAAGCGATGGGGACAAGAATGCAAAATGGCAGTAAAAAAATTACTAACTTTATTGAGCAACTTTCGTTTTTCCCAACTTGAAACCTTTAATTTCAGAAATCTGACCCATAAAATCTTAGTACATTTTCTGGCCCATCATTATTTTTAGCACAGGGGCAACCCGTTAACGTCATTTGGTACGTTTAAGATAGCGGAGATATAATGTGGATTCATGGGACAATCTACTAAATGCTAACTTTGGGAATGGCAAAGTTTCCTATTGACATTCCGGCTTGTGCAAGGTAAAGCACGTCGAAACCGGAAAACCAGTTACTTCCTGACATTTTTTATCAACTTCCGCGTCAAGGATTATACGAATTTAATGGTGATATTCAGTGAGTCATTCAGTAGGGAGACCTTTACAAGCTGTCGCACATGGTATTCGTCCGACTCTGTGCTTTTTCGCTTGTTTTTCTGCATCTACCAAAGCTTCCTGAGGCACTATACCATGTATATAATTCCACCATTTTTATTTTGCATTCCATAAATACTTATTTTATAAGAATGAGCAAAATGTTATGTCTGTAAGCATTAACCCGCTTTAAAGGTCATCTTTTGTTAATCGTTATTTCGGAAGCAAGTGGGCTGACCAGAAATCTAATGACATATGAAGGGATATTTACTTAAAGTGACTCCAGAAGTTGCCTGGCAAAAAAACCTCTAATTAGCTTTGGTAATATCATGTCCTTTAAGTAGGCAGGATTCCTGGGCTGGCAAACGATTTGTGACATCTTTGAAACTGCCTGGGTATGAGAATTTTAACACATTAAACTATTTTGTCTTAACCGCCAGCAAACGTTGATAAGGCTAGACACTAAGTTTCTGTCAATGGAATTTTAGAAACTTTATGTTCAATGCCTCCAACCAGCTGCTGACATGAAAATATGAAAGGCCAAAACTCCTCTGATGGAGATGATGGCGACGGCGACGACTTATTATGACTATTTCGATTGGCTGATATTGCGTGCCCTTTGTGGCACTCTTGATGCAATTCCTTCTTTTTCACCACCGAATCAGATTTTCTTGACAAACGGTGTAAATGGCACGTAGTAAATAATCAGTCTACGGATTTTTGTGAAACAGACGGATTTTAAACTGCCAAGGGGAGTCCTCATGATTGCTCCTTCTGTAAAATACGTTCATTCGCCATTCAAAATAAGTCGATCAACAATATCACCTGTTCCTTCACAGACCCAGCGCCAAAACTGTCAAACTAAGCCCTTTTAATCATTTCCGCTATAATCCGCCAGCCTGAAACTATGTCGTGCATGCATGTAGGTAGATGTAGTTACCCTCTTACTTCATAAATCCTTTTACGTGTGCCCTCCTTGGCAGATCTGGCTTAATCCATAAACCTATTTTGACTAAAAAATTATTTTGATCGCGAAAGTTCCTGAAATATTATCATGAAAAGTGTTTACACACTGATCTCCAGCCTTCACTGAGTGTCCAAATGTTCCTCATCGAAAATCATTCTGTGTACATCAATCTCATGAGGAATTTTACAGTAAGTTTTTAATTTTGGAGTGGGTCTGGTCATCGAACAAAGTAAACGTCGAGTAAAAAGCATGTACTTAGAAAACGAACCTTGAATTCTAAGTACTTATGGTTCCATTGTTTCAAAAACTCTTTTATTGATTATAGACCTAATATTATCAATAAAATAAATGTGCAGTTATTTTCGAAAGGCTTACCGCGATGTTTAGATAGGTCTCTCCTGTGTCTCGGGGGTTTCTCATACCGTTTTTTCTTAGCAATCACAGCTGACCCAGTGTTCAAAAATTATCCCTATGGAAATTGAATTTCATTCTCAGACAAAAGTAAGAGCAAACTTTTAATCATCTGCCTCTTATGAGAATTTACTTGTCAAGAGTTATTGCTGACAACTATAGGAGAGACTGCGATAGTTACTCTTGGATTAGTCAATCGTCGACATCTGGTCCTTCGTCAGTGACAGTTCGAGCCGAACACCTCTTTCCTTTAGTTAAGTGCAATGCTAATGTGATTACGCGAGTTTTATACCTAAGCCCCGCGTCCAAACATAAACATCCATCCCATTCTGCATTCACGATGGATCGGTAAGGGCCATTCCTGTGTGCAATTGCCTGGTTCTAAGTGAAAACAAAGAACACTGAAGACTGATATTCCGTGAAGAATGAGAGGACAAGATGCATAGCCGCATCTTCTTTTGGCCCCAACCCTCAATGTTTCATTGACATTCTGCGTACCGCTGATCGTAAAGAGAGTACCACGTTTATTTTTTTTCCTACGAAACCCTCAGAAATTTATTATCGAAGTTAAATCAGGTCACAGCCATTACTAGGCGGCTCTGGCAGTTGAAAGGGTGACGCTAAAATTTAACTGCGCCATTTTCAAACGAGAATGTACGTGTCCGCCTAAATGGTTTGTCGTATTCAGTTGGTCAACGTGTGGAATTCTCCACGCCCTCTTCGCAAGTGCTTCCACTTACTGCCCCCGCTGGCATTCCCCTTTCCCCTTTTTAATCCTCTTTCGAGTGTGATCCGTGTTCTTTTAATTAACTAGTTTTACGTTCTGACCTTGACCTGAAAATCTGATTTTTTCAAACAGTGACAAATGAATTTTTGGCCAGGATATCCATTATTGAGGTTTGTGCGTTTTTCGCTATTGCCTTATTCTATCAGTAGCACAGTATATACACCGAAATTTGTTTTCGTTGGCTTATACGCGTCACTCAAACTAGTAAGGAATTCAACAGTACTCAACATCCTGCCATATATTGAACGAATTTGGTGTTATCAAATGCAAGCGCGTTCAATGAAGAATGACTCGAACGTTGCGGAATAGGCTCTCGGACTAGACAGACCAGAAGTCTTCGAAGGACAAGGAGGCCTCGAGAAAGATGCTCAATTCGGCTCGCGTAAGACTGTTTCCATTAGTAGTCGTAGTTTCGGCAAAACGGTTAAAGCCTTAAGAATAGCGTAAATAGAAGACAGGCGAGTTAAGCGTAAGGCCGAACTTCAAGGGGCTATTTTTAATGCCGGGCTTGCTAGGATAGAGGTAGAGACCGACGAAGAAATCTCTGATGATGACCGACAGCACATAGATTCATTTGCACGTGTCCGGGAATATTGGAAGAAATGCACACTAAATGAAATTTGGCCTGGAGGGCGTGATCAGTGCTAACGTGAGAATGTCGATATGCCTGATGCAAGTGCTAGGAGTCTGGCAGTTGTCAGTTTAGAACTTCCCAAGGTCAAATTGTCCTTCTTTAACGGTAACCGGATGCATTACTGGAAATGTATACATGAGTTCGAAGTTTACCTGGAGGGCAAAATTGAAGATGCCGGGCAGAGGCGCCTGTACTTGACACATTATTGCAGAGGTGATGTGAGAGCGGTCATAGAAGAGGGCGTCATGCTGCCCTCACCGTTGGCTTATTCAAGAGCGCGGG
>CACRXP010000841.1:112838-155960 GCA_902702965.1 Spirometra erinaceieuropaei
CTGATGCTCTTCTGGACGATGTCTTCAGACGGGCACGCCAAGTTAACCAGACCGCAAATGCACTTTCATATTTGTGCATAAAAATGAAAAGTTGTGACCTAGTGCTCACGCAAAGAGCTATGTGCCCCACTTACAGTCGCTGAATGTCCTAGAGCAAATAGTGCGCTGTCTAGCATTCTTTGTGCAAAGCCAGTGTGCTGAAGTGGCTGATAGAATATCTATTAATGGTAGACATCCTGATTTCACAGACCTCACAGAATTCGTAAATACTTGAGCTAGGATAGTGAGAAGTCGTTTCGGACAAATATCTCGAGATGGGGATGTCCAGCGCTCTCAAAAGCCGTTTATCGCCACAGCTCACCATCAAAGACGAGAGAACTCTAGCAATTTTTCGATTTCGAGTGTCGAACTAGATCAGCGACCATGTGGTATATGTTCTCAAGCACACGAAGAGGCAAATTGCCTAAGTTTACTTTCGATAGGTGTTGCATAGCGGTAGAATTGTATGCGGGAACAGAAGGCGTGCTTTGTTTGTCTTTGTAATATGCATTTTGACAAGGTGTGCAGCTCCAGAGAACTTTGTGGTCAGTCTGGGTGGAAAAAACGACATCATACGCCTTTGCACGTAATGTCATCGGAAAATAATCAGCAAATAGTACATTATGAAAGGTTTTGTGTACTGACTGGAACTGCAAATGTACGATCAGGACTGGGAGTTAGTCCTGTTAAGTTGGCAATTCTAACAGGAAACGTTGAAACTCACGCATTTCTGGCCAGCGGCCCGAGTGTCATTCTAATTAAACAAGAGCTTCTCGTCGGCAGTGGAGTGTTCACAACACCAACGGCATTAATAATAGACGCCTTAAATGGCTCAATAAAGTGCAACTCGGAAGTCAGAAGTCCAAGAGTGCTGCCCATGAATGAAATCGAGTAAGTTGAGATTGAAAAGGCTTTGATGGTTGAAGACTTGCCACTGAACCGTCAATTAAATGGATGGCATCTTCCTAGCCACACCTTAACGGCATATTGTCTGACGAGCTCACTGACTGTGAAGTTGGCATACTCAATGGGAATGATACCGCGGAAGCTCATTGGGTACTTGATCAAAGTCTGGGTGGAAAGAGGGGACCGTTCGCAGTGAAAACATTAGCGGGTTGGATGCTGCTTGGATCTTCACGTCACTGACCAAAAGGGAACGCTGTCTGTCACTGTATTCGCAGTCGGGTAGAGGACGTGACACACAACATTAGGAGGCCCTACGGTTTTCCCTTCACTGGTTTTATGCTCTGATCTTGAGCTGGAAATTTGATTTGTTCGAACAGTGACAAAGGAATTCTTTGGCCGGGGTATCCATTATTGAGGTTTGTACGTTTTCCGTTATTGCCTTATTCTATGAGTGGTACCGTATATACACCGAAATTTGTTTTATTTGGCTTATACACGCCACTCAAACGAGAAATAAATTCAATACAGTTTAAAGCAAACATCTCTCGTCGATCTAAAGAAGCGTCGAATTTACAGTGAAACTTGTGGGCCTGCACATTGACAATCAACTCTGGCCTGCATCGCCGCACTGACAGCAAGGACTGAGTTGCAGAAAACTGACATTTTCCGTTGGAACACGTGGACAATCTAAACTCCAACATCAGATCAAATTGCTGTCATTTTACGTGGATCAGTTTCACGTCTCTTCATGGCACAGTTACTTACTTCAGTTTATTGTGGGCAACATAACGTCATTCAAATGCTTTTGAAGGGAGTTAATGAATGCGCACTAGCTATATGTGGCGAAATGGCAATAAGTCGAAATCTGTTAAAGCGACCGGTGACAGTTGCTCTCTCCGAATAAAAGGTCATGAAGAAATAAACGAAAACGACACTCACTCGTCAAGAATATTGACGCGAACTATCACAGATCAGACTGGATTTCTCTTGATACGCTATATTTGCCATCTCCGAGGAAACAGTATACAGGGGAAAGTTAAAATAAGAGGAACTGGCAACACCTGCAGAGGAAGGCAGGCCAACTCAAAAGCGTAGCATTTGACTTGATTTCGGGCGGTCAGCATTTGTGTTTTCTGACTTTGTGAGCCTGTGTCCCCTTGTCATCTCCTTAAATTATTCGTATGGGTTTATTGACATAAATGAATGTGAATGTCCATGTGAGTGTACAAATTCCCGTATTCCAAAAACCCAGGCCGAGGAATTGTGGTGGCCGAATGAGCATACTATGCATGAATTATATCAACGAACTCTTCCCAATGTTTTACGGCCTCAGTCGCGGCCTAATTATCTAATTGGGTAGTGTTGTCAAGTTTTCCGCCGTAGATCAAACTACTAATGACACCATGACTGCAAACACAATGTACAAAATCTGACTCAACTTTCCTTTTTGTAAAGTCGAATACAACAAAACTAGTGAATCGTTAACTGAAGTACCTGAAAAAGTAAATGCTCATAGGAGACATTAATTAGTTTATCTTAAAACATTGTTTAACAAAAAAGAGCAATTTCGGGTCAACTAATGTATAATTTCATGATGCTCAATGAGTGCCTTTTCGCTAAATTGTGCAGACTGTGTCAGACAAGGTTTTTACTTAAGTAGCATGTACATTAAAGTCCATTTTTGACGACTGTATCAATTAATCCTCTTCACAAAATCTGCCAGTAGCACTCACTCTATTTGATCATTATGCGTGAACTTGATCCTTCCTAACTTTGTCGTTTGATCGAACGTGATTAGGCGGACGTAAAAGTCCTCTAGATTTAGTTTATTTTTGCAATTTGCAACATATTTGCATCTGCTCCCAAAGCCTGGATACTCCGCACCATTCATTATCCACATAAAATGGCCTTCTCGTGAAAAGAATACCAGATCAAACGATCAAAGCACTACTTAGTTCATTAGTATTAATATCAAACTTACGAATGTTGCGTAACGGGAACAATCGAAAGAGTATTTTAACAGTAATTATGATTTCACTACATTATGTTTGAAAACCGGCACCATATCTAGCCATGGGTTCCTAAACACCTGTTGCGCCTCTGATTCATTCTTTAGAAGGAAATTTAACATTTTCATTTGATGAGAAGAGTTAGAAGAGACCTACTATGCAAGTAGAGTAGGGGACGGAACACAGGGAATATGTATTTATTCAATCGTTAACACTTCGAATGTACCGACCGAAACAAATAATAAATAGTGAATGATCCTCGGCCAAATGAAAACGCAAAGGTGAGTTGAAAGTAACGTTACGCTGATTAGAAAGAACAGTCTTTCAAGAAAATCAGAAAGCTCAAAAGTCCATGTCAAAAGAGCGAGCTGGATTTGTAGAAGTCTGTAATGCAAGTAGGCGAACAAATTGGAGAAACCCAAACGTGCCTGAACAACATTTTAGGAAGTCCACGGGCCAAACGTTTTGGAGAGTTCCCCTATTATGCAGCGTGATAATGACTCCACTGTTCGATATTTGAGCACGTGTTTCAAAATGCCGTCACATGGATTAAATATGATTTCGTTTATTTAGGGATTGAACAAGATACAGTGGATTGGTATGAACTGACGTTTACTTGACTTGGTTGCTAGAGACTTCACAAGAATAAAAGTTTCATGAGTCGGCGTGCGGAGATTGTTGTCAGTAACCAAAAAACCTGAATATACCTGACAGATACATAAATTTGCTTTTTGACGACGGTGTGGTCCGCCCAGGTTCAGGTCGTCATTGAAACGTCGTTGTATGCCTCGTGACTTCCAGTGTTTCCAAAAGATTGCCCAAATGGTAATTCCTTTAGTGCATAGTTATAAAAACCTCCAAGCAACTCTCAAAAAGCTTGGTTGTTTTGGGGTTCCTGGACGCTCTTTTTTGTGACAGGTTTAGATGCAGTCACCGAAGCAAATTCGGTTTTAAAACAAACGTCTGGAGTAATTACAACTTTAATCAATAAAAAATTATGGTAGGTTATATCTCTAGCAGCACTTTACTGAAGTATTTAACTAATGGGTTTTCAAGGCTTCCATTTTTTTCGAAACAAAGACGAGCAAAGTTCAAGGCATTTTGCTCACTCATACCTTCCCTTACTGACGTCGGTACTTTTTCTGCTGCAAATGGCAAAAGCCCTTTTTTATTCCAGAACGACTGATGTAATCCTTACTTAATTTTGGGCTGTGTCCTATGATTACCAATGCACTACACCATGTTCATCTACAAAATGAAAAACAATTCTCAGGCCGTAAGCGATGCGCCATTTACGTTCCTAAATTATATACAATAAGATTATGAAGTACATCGAAAGTACCTCACCATGAACTTAAAAGTTACAAAAATAATTTGATGGTGGGTCTCTCCTGGTTTCTCGTGATATACTTGCATGGGCATGGAAATTACAGGTGTCGATGCACATCATTGCGATCAGGCGTTTTCTCGACCATAAAAGTTAAAAATTTTTAAACGAGTTTTATTAAACCAGAATAAAGCCTTTGTTCACATCATGCCTTGGCCGCTTTGCGCTAACTAAATATCCTGTTTTACGCTGGCGACGATATTTCAGGCATTTTTTCAATGATTAAATATATGCCCCCTGCTATAAAAGCATGAACATCAGTAGATTTGGTGCAGGACAGTTACCGTTAACTTTCAGGCAAAACCCTAAACTGCTCACTTATATTGAAATACAACTGCGTGATAACAGGGCATGGCCTATAGGGCGTTAAGATACTAGGTGAAATTCATAACATTTGTTATCACGGACAGATTATCTAGATTTCAGTAATCATTCTTCATGAGTTACGTCGCCTGTAATAATTACCTGTTCCAGTCTCGTGGGAAATAATTTGGGCATATTTTCCTTGCACGTCTGTGTCAAAACTTGCCGAATCGTTTGTATTGCAAAGACTGGGCACATTGGTCCAGATTATGCCAATAATTTGAAGCAAAAGGGATTTAACAATGTATGTGGGGGATTTTTGGAAAGATACTAAATCACCAAAGTTACGACTCCAACAGTAACTAAACCGTGTTGAAGATTTGATCTGCGCTAGGCTGGGTTTTGCTGTATTTTGGCTGTTCTGGAAAGGAAAGACATTATTTCCAACGGTTAATAAGAGTACAGAAATACAGGGGTCCACGTCCTTCGGCTTCGATCTTAAAATATGCAATATAATCTTCTGCAAAAGGCATAACTGGTGTGGAGTTTGTAAAACGGACATTTGTACTAATATAAAATGAACTCGATAGAAAATCTGACACCGAAATATTGATTTTTCCTTTTTCGTAAATTTTCTAACTGGTATTGGCGTGACCTTCTTGGTAGTTGGATATTTTACTGAAAGAATATCGGCCTAGGTGAATGTTATTTGGGAAAGGGCCTCTCCGCTAAATCGTTATCAGTCAGCTTTTTATTGAATTTTAATTATAATTATCTCTCGACATCCTCTCTCTATTTAAACGTCCCAAGCTGCGTGGCCCAAAGAACTTTATGAACGATGTTCGAAGTTGTTTATTTTGTTGGTTGACTGGATGTGATGCGTTAAAAGTCATTTTCTCATGCAAACATGTTTCTATCAGTCTTGTAACAAAAACAGCGCACTTTAATCGTATTGGCAAATCCAGGACTTCAGTTCCTCTTTTTAATTTGTTTTTGGTTAAAATCAACCGCTCCTTATATCAGCCTATTTTCTTTGCATGCTTAAGCACGTTTTAATAAAGAAACATTAAGGTTAATCATGGACGTTTGAAAAGCCGGCTGTCAGGGACGTAAAATTAACTTTCATTGTCCCGATAAATCGGGTGTCCCATGAGCCGGGAAACCGGTTCTCTTTGAAGGAGCTGTAAGGCTATCAACCTAAACTCCTGCAATAATTTCAGGGGACATATTTTCTTTAGCAACTCAAGTAACTCCCACTTACTGACAAAAATTTTTGAAGTAGGCATATAGTGCTTTTTTCAAATTTATGTAAAAAGAACCCTGAACGTTTGATTTGGGATTATATTTTAGAGTTCTCGTTTTCGGCTTAGTCATGAAATACTGTCCTTACAAATCACTTGATGAACATTTCATAATAACTTTATACCACTGCCTCAAATGGTGAGTATAGAAAAATACGCCTAATGAATTAAAATGCCGAAAATTCCCCCTAATAAGGTGGGCCATTTGGCTCCTTTTCGGTATGCAAAAGATATATTATTAAAGATATGTGTGCATGGTTAATCTTTTGCCTATTTTTTGGTCAGTCAGTGTATATGAGGGAAACAGGCTAACGCCTTTGAACTCCCTATCTGTACATAAAAGATCGATAAATAAGCAAAATGTGAAGAAATTACGGCAGTAAGTGAATGCAGACATCGATTCACATATGTCCCTGGTCTCATGGCTAAAAATTCACATAGTCCGCTTGTTGCTGCAGCATGTCTGTCAAGCCGACAAATAAATGTCGCCACAGATTGAGACATGACAACTGTCTCGGACAGGTTATTCCACGGTTCCACGACACGGTTGGAGAAAAAAAAATTCCTCACATTCAATCTACCCTGGGGCACACGTAGTTTGAAGGGATGTACCCGGAGGTAAGTTATTGTGGCGAGTTGGAAAACGTCATCGCAAGGGAGGGCGCAGTCCAAGCCACGCACGACACGGAAAGTTTGTATCAAGTCTCCGAGAAACTGTCTATAACTCAGAGGATATAGATTAAGGTATGTTAAGCGAATCTCTTATGGCAGTGCACTTTGACGTCTTATTAGTTTTGTTGCTGGCCTCTGTACCCTTTCGAGCAGATTATAATCCTGATGAGTCCATGGTCTCCAGGCCTGAATTGCATATTCGAGATGCGGCCTTACAAACGTGCCGAAAACTTTGGAGAACCAGTCTTCATCAAAAAATGCGAATGCCGGATTGATGGCATATAACATTGAAGTTGCGGCCTTGACCGCCTTACAACATTGTGTGGAAGGCTGTAGGCTGTCTGCAACCCAGACTCCAAGATTTTTCTGCCTTTCTGCATCTCGAAATGGTATTCCGTTCAGATGGTATTGCCGCGTACTAGGGGTCCGATTTCCGAGGCACAGTATGGTACATTTGTTCAAATTGAAGGATAAGAGCCATCTGCGGGACCACTCGTCCAATCAACAAAGATTTTCTTGGAAGTTGGTCGCATCGGCAGCATTCTGGATGACTTTCCAAACTTTTATGTCGTCCGCAAACATGGCAATATCCCAGTCCAACCCATCTACACAATCATTTATGAATAAGAGAAAGAGGGTTGGTCCGAACACCGAGCCTTGTAGGACTCCACTCTCTATAGATGTACGCCTTGATTGCTGTCTTTCTACGCAGACAATTTGGGAGCGGCCGACGAGGAAGTTTTCGATTCATTTGAGAAGTTTGCCGCCGATGCCCATTATTCTCAATTTTTGCAGGAGACGGTCGTGCGGAACACTGTCGAACGCCTTCCGGAAATCAATATAGGCCACAAGCACAGTGTATTTTGCGTCCAGTGCTCTTGTCCAACTTTTCATTGTATATAGCAAGTTCGTTACACATGATCTTCCCTGCGGAAACAATATTGTGCATTGGAAAAGAGGTTGTGGCCTTCCAGATAAGCCATCAACTCCTTTTTGATGATTTTTTCCATCACTTTGCAGCAGATTGATGTCAGACTGACGGGTCTGTAGTTTGTGGCAAGAGCACGACTACCGCTTTTGTAAAGAGGTGTAATGTGAGCCGTCTTCCAGTCTGTGGGAAGGATTCCAGCATCAGACGATTTCTGGCACAGAAAAGATAATGGTTTGGCCAGCTCTCGGTCAAGTTCGAAAAGCAGCTTTGCTGGGATCTCGTCCGGACCGGGAGATTTGCATTCCTTCAAGCTTTTCAGTTCTTCCAAAATCGCTTCTTCTCGAAACACAATATTTTCGATAGTGAGATCTCTCATGTTCTCAGAATTAGATGGGGTAAAGTCTGCTTCTCTTGTGAAAACGGAATGGAAGAATTGAGAAAAATGCTCAGCTTTATTCATACTGTCCGATATCTCCAAACCGTCAACATTCTTCATGACAGGAATGGGATTCCTGTTACGTGTGCTCTTTCGCAAATAGCTATAGAGCAATTTGGGATTTTTAACGGCTCCGTGAAGCAAATTGCTCTAGAAATCAGGTCGCCTCTTGAAAATCAGGCTTTTCACCTTACTTCTTTGAGCTTTATAGTCTGTAGACGCTACATTGTTGTTCTTTTCGCGAAATTTCTTCCACAACCTTCCTTTCTTGTTGATCTCCTTTTTGAATTCACGTGTTAGCCACTGAGGGAGGTTGGATGTCCTAGGCTTTGATACGAGACAGTGGCTCTTCATTAGATGCAGCAACTGATCCTTGAATAAATTCCAGCACTCGTTGACGTTTCCGGAGAAGAGAACATCCCAGTCTATTTGTGATGCCTCAGCTCTCATTTGGCAAAAGTTCCCTTTCCATATATTCGACCTCGTATCGTCTGTTGTATACAATTCACAATACAGCTCGTACTCCCATAAAAGTACTCCATGACCACATCGACCGAGCGGGGACAGGTAGTACATCTCGTCTATACTGTCAGGATCTTTGGTGAAGACGAGGTACAGACAAATAGCCTGTTGCCCTCCACGTGCTCTAGTTGGAGATAGGACACGTTGCGTGAGAAGAGCCTCTAGGGTTGTCTTTAGTAGACGGTAATCGAAGGCATTCGTCGAGCCCTTCGCATGCATATCGCTCAATTGAATGCGGGGTGCATTAAAATCCCCCATGAAAACAACGTCTGGTCGACTGGCGATCTCTTTTATGCTTTCCAGTAGACAAGTATCTGAGTCGGGATCTGCCTGAGGGGGACTGTAGATAGTTACGACTTCGAGGGACTGAGACCCCCGTGCCTTTATAGTCAGCCAAATTGCCTCTGTGTTGTTAGAAATCTTGTCGGTCCTCTCACACACTGTTCAGTTGTTCTTTACATACATCGCAAGTCCTCCACCCCGGCGGCCTCTCCTATCTCTCCCAAACAATTGGTATCCCGTTAGTGCCACCTCGCAATCACGTACGTCCTCTGACAGCCACGTTTCCGTTATTGTTATGACATCGAGAGGATTATCGGCAACCTGTATTCTCAGTTCGTCAAGCTTGGAAAACAGACTCTGAGCATTGGTGAAAAAGAATTTAAGATTGCAACATCCGATGATATTTCGTTCTGTTTGTCTCGGGCTTGCCAATATTATGTTGCTGCCGCCATCATGATGACTGGCTGGTTCCAAAGCAACATCGCATCCCTCTGTATCACTCGTCTCCTGAAAATAGCCAAGTTGCTCTCTCCTACTGAAAGTCTCTTCTTCAGCTCCGTCACTAATTCGCGGCGTTTAAGACGTTCTGCTGGAGAATAGTCCGGCTGAAAAAAACTTCCTTGTGAGAGTTTCGGAGGCAGCTTTTCCTGGACAGAAGTAAACTAGCCTCCTCTTTACTGCCCAAAACAATTTTCCGAGGTCGTGGCCGCACAGTTTCCGATTGTTCGCTCACCTTCTTTCCGATCCTGAAGGCTGCGCAAATGGTTACTTTTCATTTGCATTAAGCATCTTGTTCAGTAGGTGTTGAAGTATATCGAGGTCAGCGGAAATCCCCTCCTTCGGGGTAGGCGCATTCGACTCCGATAGGCCCTGGACGACTACGCAATGCTGACGATCCAGAAATTCATTTGTTCTGTTTCCGGCGGCCTTATCAGCTGAGGGTCTCAGGAGATCCACCGGAGTCGTCTGGGGTTTTATACTCCTGTTGTGGTGTTCACCGATTCCACCTTGTCACGATCTTGTTTCCTCGCTTCCAGCCGAGGGTCCTACTGAACACAAGGAATGGCTGAGAGAAGTTGATGGTTCGCTTCGGTTGTCTTCCAATAGAAACAGGAGACTCCGTTGCTATTTTCCCATCGTCAAGGGTATTGGCGTCCTTGCAGTGAGGTTTTCCACAAACCTTGTTCTTTGGCTGTTTTGGAGTAGTGCTCTTCCCCTTTGTCTTGCTAACTCTAGCGCTGTTAACCGCGTTTTGCCCACCATCGTTCGCATGCACGAGTTCCCTTAAAGCAGTCAGCTCTTTTTCGAGTTTTTGGACTTTCAGTAGAATATAGGAGCATCCAGTGCACGGCTCGTCCTCGTAACTAACAGATTTTGCTGTGATTACGCTTTTAGCGCGCTTTGCAGGCCCCTGATTGCAACTATAAAGAGAGCGAGTGCTAATCCTGGGAGGCAAGGCCATGTCAATAGACTTTCCTTCATGCATAATGCCGGTCCTGGTCGTGGAACTATCAAAAAGTTGCTGTGTCCATTAGGTTCCTGCGTTCGTAAGTATATATTTGCTTTCGAGATGCAAATTGGTAAGTACGACTGTATACGATGGAGTATGGTAAATATACAAAACGAAATGGTCAAAAACACGCCTATTTTTAAGACTTCGCTTGAAAGAGAAAATATGAACTGTATGAAATATATGTAGGAGCGACTCAGCCGTTTTGAGAATATCGAAGGCGCTGAATTAACTCCCGCTCTACCTGGATGTCAACGATTTTGTTTTCCTAGGCCGATATCTGTCTAACATCACATCGAAAAACACAAAAAATATTAATATCCACATGCAAAATGATGGTGAATGCATTTAAAAGCCTTACACGTGGTACAAAATGCATTTTATAATTAATCGTTTCGTATTGACCCAACTGTAAAAAATTCGGCGTCTTAGTGTGATTCGAACCCGTTATAGCAAGAGGAAGGCTTTAGCACAGTCAACGCTCTAGTCACCTGAGCTACGAGGCCCCACCGGTAGAAGTGCGTTTAGGCACATCTATTAATTACGTGAGTCTGGTAGTCATCTGGTGTGTTCTAGGCGGACTACTTAGGAATTCCTGCTTAAACTGTCAGCTTACTGGATCCGATTTGATGTATTCCAGACGTTGCAGCAGGTGGGGAGGGTAACTTGGCCTAACTATGATTAAACTCACGCATCACGGTGGGGCCTCGTAGCGCAGGTGGCTAGGGCGTTGGCTATACTAAAACATCCCTTTGCTGTCATGGGTTTGAATCCCATAGAGGCATCGAGCTTTTCACAGCTGGGTCAATATGAATTATTCGAAATTTGCCAAAACATCTATTTATTAATATTTTGTTTATTGCAGCAACTTGGTTTAGTAGATGGTTTTCTCTGGTGGCTGACGATCTATTGCTAGTTTACCCTGTAAACGCAGACTAGATCAATCAGTGTAGGAAATCCATTCTAAATGGACAAACTAACTTGTTAAATGTCAGCAAAATCGACAAAAGTATTGTAGTCTGCTGGATGAAACAACCGCGGGAACATCTGTCCCCATCACAGATCGAGAATATGAAAATTGCAATGTTCACTGCTGTGTCAAGGGCGCAGTGAAATTCAACAGGATTCAAAGTCGTCGTAAATTGCACATATCCTTCAGACAACTGGTCTTCCTTATGGAACTATAATGTGTGCTAATAGCCGTATTGCATACGAACTTCCCGCAGGTCTCGACACAGTTTGATCATGCGGACTTTTTACATTTGCTAGCTTTAACACGACAAAATGAGGCTAAACCATCTTTACTAAGGTTACTTTTATTCAAAACAATGCACAGAATAGGCTTACCCTCGAAGCAGCGGTTTTTTATGTTGAAAGCGTTTTTCGGCATCTAACAGTTGACTGCCTGATAGATTGCCCACATTGGATATATGCAATAGGAGTAAATGTAAGATAGGTATTATTTAAAGGAAGTTGAAGTTTTGGTGCCCATATTTTGTCTTATCTACTGACTATCATGTATCCGTTCTTACTTTTGTTGTTCAAATAGTCCATTGAATTATACACCATTTCAGAATTTATTCTTCTAATTGACAAGCTATTACTGTTTATGAAATTAATTTTAGCTTCACTACTTCTCCGTGTTTTCTCACTATTTGGGATCTCTTTCATAATGAGGCAGTAATTTACAAGTCACTTGTTACTGAGTACAAAGGTCTGCATACTTACCAACTTCGTCAAGAAAATGCATTGTGCCTGTCTTTTTTTACCCAAATTTAAAGTTTGTCTCCAAATACTAACGGTTTATTTCTGCAAAACTAAAACCTCGGAGAACTCCAACCTAGAAGGAGACGCGACAAAAGCATTTTTGGCATTTCCTGTATAAAGCGCAATTGCAACGACGTTCAGGAATACAAATGTTAAGGCATACATATGCTGTTCATTTCATCAGGCCATTTCAGTGTTTTCATCCGCTTTACCCATCGTCCTTGAAATAAGTTCTAACATTATCCTAAAGGATCAGTCGTAAATAATGACTGAGGTCTTTCGACAGTTTGACAAATCTATTCACTGAAGTGTTTGCTAAGCATTTGCAGCACGCAGCAGGCTGTGGTAATTGAATTTTCCTGTGTTTCTTCGCGTAAATGACACTTCACAAAAACCGCAATGGACCTAAGTAGAACTACTATCGGAGTATTATGGAGAACTCCAGAGGTAAGCACAGTTCAGGAAAAAAAGAAATAATACGACAAATGCGTTTCTGCAAGGATAAAGTTACTTAGACGTGACCGACTGCACTACACTGTCAGAATTTCCCACACGAAACGTTTTCGAGGACAACGTAGACGCGGACCCCGCCTACCTCCTCCTCCAGGTGACTGAGGCTTTCAAAAGTATCGATGATTGGTGACGAAACCACGATACTCAATATATTTGATGTATTTAAAAATAAAGCCAAACAAAAATGCTGTTCCTTTTTTGTGATGCCAGAACACCAGAGACGCCTGAATTTCTTAACTTCCACTACGCCATCGCATTTCGCTGATCAAGCAAGAACTCTGAGGCCCGGACTGTTGGGACTAATGAATGGGCGAGCGATGTACCGGGGATGTTCAAAATAAATCCTTAAATTACGTTAAAGACTGCATTGAGACTAATTTTCGGTAATCAGGACAGAAAATATGGTGCGCTGACGGCAAGCGGATACAACTAGCCGTTTAGACAGCTCAAAGCATTGAGAATGGAGCAGAAAACAGGTCCGTCGAGCTGTCATTTCCATCTTCCTTTCCTTCTTCAAATTCTAACCACTAGTATCCGATTAACATTCTACAATACTATGCCACGCTATGACAGATTACTCTCTTTAGTTGGCTTACATCATGTCCACTGTCTCATAACCGTAATGGCAGCTAAATAAAATGAAAACACCGATTACACCGTCAAGCATTTCTTCATTATCTTACTACCAGGGAAAACACACACTTTCATTCCTTGGGAAATATAGTCGCTCGTCTGCGTCACAAAGCACTACGCTGTAGGACAGGAATATTGCATGCAAGGCCTCGCAGTAACTGCTGCAACATGACCAAGGAGCAGACACACGGATCGCATACTTATGAGTTGTAACTCCATTTTGTACAGACTAATCACAATATCGGAAACGTAGAGGAGTGCATCAATAATAAAGCAATGCAATCACTTATGCGACTAGTAACATTGCATACCGTGGTCAATTTTATGCCACGAATTATTGATTCCGGTCTAATTTGTTGTGCAGAGTAAAAGCGTACGTCGGCCGTTAGTGCAGTCAATCCCAGTACCTTCACCCGTCTTGAGCTCTAGATGTAAACCCACATGAACTAGAAGCTTCATAGTTAGTGGAAGTGGAGTTCCACCACGAAGACAAGCGACGATAGGTCCTTGATCAAATAAATGTCATTCTCCAAGAGCGCAGTTTTTGAAAAAGGTGATGCTATAAAATTTGGCAAATAGATGCTCATTCCCATAGTCTTCTCCCGAGACCTGGTCAAGGTACACATTTATAAGTTTTTCCTATGCAGGCGCCTGCCTCACAGGTGCTGTCGCCCTTTTGTAACCGAATGAAAAAGACATTTTCTTGTACACTTTTGAGTTCGTCTCAGGATGACTTAGATCATTTATTTTAATCACTTTCAGGCTTCTTGTACACATTCCTTTCAAACTAGTGCATCTTTCGCGCAAATCATTGTTTAATTTTCGAACTCGTTTGTCTCTAATTTATTCGAATCCTGTTTTTCCCCCCACGACATAAATCCTTTCTTGAGTCTACTATGCTTTTCGTCTAACAAAGTAGAGCTGTTAATTTTTCGCGCTTTTTGGTTTAATATCTTTTTTTTATAATTGAAGTTGAAGCTCTTGGAAAAATGGTCAAAATTTTTGGGACTGGAGTCAAGTGGAAACATGTTATGCAATTCGAGCATTAGGTAGGTACAAGCATGCAAAAGGACCTCCCACAAACTCATATATGACTACGCAAATATATTCCATTCGCGTCCTGCCGACCACCCGTGGAGTACGTCACGTAACGGATTGCTGCCTAATTTATGAGAAAAATGCTTTCGTGATTTGATGTCTGCAATTCTCTATGCAAGACATTATGTTTTCCCGAGACTTGGAGGTTCAGATTATATTTATAAATAAAATGCTTCACCAATTAATGCCCTATATGCAGATTGCGTTCAGGCCTGTGCCTAATGTTCCAAAGCTGCTTTCGTCATAGGTTTTCTAAAGGAAATTGGATATTTCCCTCCCCTTTTATATATGACATTGTCGGATTACGTTGTTTACTATGCACGCAACACTCCTGTGCCTGCGTATGTAGGAATACACAACAGATTGGAAAATATGCCTAAAGTTCCATTTAAAGTAAAGCAGCACATTCATTAAATAGAGGACTTATTGCTCCGTCAGATAAAGTTGCAGACATAAATTATCACATCGAAATTCATAACCAATGGCAGGTTTGCATATTCATTACGTCAAAAAATGTCGCCTTTCAAGCAGGATTAGCATTGTGTCTTCATATTGACACACCGGATGGAACACTTGTTCCTCAGTCCAAAATCTGCATGTAACGATGCAGTATGCGACTCCATTCAGGGAAGAAGAACCAGGTCATCGTGGCATATTTCGTTCTCATCTTTTTATAACTGACGCATCCGCGATCTCGTAACTAGGTGGAATTCAAACTACTTTGTTGTGAAAACAGAATTTAAGAACTGTAAAAAGTGTCCATTTCCTGCTTGTACTGTCAGATATATTGATGCCCTCATCAGTTCTCTGGGATCGATCTCCTGGTACGTGTGCTTTTTTGCAAGGAGCCGTAGAGAAATTGAGGTGGAGGACGGAATATGCCACCTTAACATTTACCCGAATGCTTATCCACTATCCAGCTCTCCTTTCCATCGTTTAGCCCAACTCATAAAGCCCGAATTATACGCCGACCTGGTTTTAGTTCCCTCAGTGGTGTTGCATGCTGCGTCCTTGCCAATTTATATTTAGGAGAAAAACTAAGACAAAAATAACGCCCCTATTTGCCAAAAGATGCATACCTTGACATATTTCAATTCAAAGGAAAGCATTTTCACCACATAGTGTCACCATCCGGATAACCTCTCCTTGTTTAATTTACGAGGAAATTATTGCGCGAACTTGGAGTAAATCCTTCAGACCTTAACAGGCACGGTCTAAAATTTGATATGAATATTTTGGCTGAAATCCATCGGCTACTGCGACACAAACGCGTAGTATTCACAAACCGCAAACAAGAAGTTAGCAGTATGCAATTGTGTAATTATATGCCGTGCTGACGATACGAGTACTAAATAACAGGACCTTTATTTAGTACCTGTGCTGTCAGTACGGTAAACTGCTGCACAATTTGGATAATTCTTTGCGTTATGAGTCCGGTCAAATGATAGGTTAATATAATGGAGACTGTACTTCAGGCTTGAATCAAGGCAAAGTTCAGGGATTCTGATTTAAACTTTAATCGTGCCTGACTGATTCCTCCTTTCTACGCAGCATTTTTTAGCCCGTAAGTGCTTATTTATAGTCATCTCAGTAAATAAGCTCATTGATCTAGAATCATGAACACCCCTTTATCATTTGTCTACATCGCTTCCCAGCTCCTCGATGGCTTTCTCAACAAGTGCAAAGGGGTGGGACATTGTCATCGTACAAACGTGGCTTGCTCAATGTCCCCGAATCGTCCCTGACTTTTCTGTCTAAATTACTCGGTTCTGTTATGCTTTTTATCACAGAAGGAAAATCAGATCGAGAGTTCAATTCCCACTTTCCTATAGGCGGCAAATAGTCACTGTTTACCGAGGAATGACAGATAGCAAACTTCAGTTGCCGGCAGGAGTGTTTTACTTTAGCAAGCCAATAGAAGAGTTCGGCGATTTGTCTAAGAAGGCAGCACTTTCAAAAATGCCGCCTGAAAAATGCTAATGAAATACCGTTTTCGGTCACAGCACACTGCTCGATTACAAGTACTTTAGTTTACTTTGCAGATGTTCGACAGCATTATTGTTCGAGCCTTCCATTAGCGGGAGAATTCTGGGGGTCTCTTCACCAATTCCGGTAGTATAAAATATAAAGATAACGTGATTCTCTATCAAGCGACTGAAAGGAAGCATATTTACGTTCGTGCTTTCTATAAAATATATTTGAATTTACAAGACCATTGAAATTCAATGTGAAAAATCCATGTCAATTATGTAGTCATTTTTTACCGAGTACCGCTTCTACAGGAGGTCAAAAAGAAGTATATCCAAAAGTTGACATCCTGCCGAGTCCGAAATATTATAGCATTATGCCACAAGATATTCAATATTGCAACCACCCCCAAGTGATCGTTCCTAATCGAAAACGCATTTCAGAATTTCAGTCAACCTTTCATGGGATCGGTCACTCACTGTATGTCATATAATTGGAAATTATGCCCACGAGTAAATCACTCCATATGCAAATTCAATTAAGTTATGAGTATTTTCTGATGCGAAAGGCAAACTCACTTTATGGGAACAAGTAAAACAAGTGCGCAGTGAGGGAAATCGAGTACCGTCTGTCTTATCACGTGAGTAAGGTGTGGGACATGTAGGGAGATAAATCCCTCTAAGCATGCGATGATGGCTAACGTGAATGGGGAGAAAGTTAGGAGGAGTCGTGGCAGGAGGAGAGGAAGGCAAGGATAAATGCGTCCACTCAACGGACCTTTGACTGTAATCCTTCTGTGTGCATAAGACCTGAATATAGCCGCTTCTGTTGTTAGCAGACGCTGTCCCATTGGTTTTGGGTGGTTCGGTGGGGGTCTTATAAAGCTTATGAAAGACCTCATTGAAGTCTACGTGATGCGAGAATGGTGTAACTTCTGCTTTTAATTTTATTTTTCTCCGTTATTCCAAGAGCTTTTTGCTATTGTCTTGGATAGGTGCTGACTCGTGCGACCAATATAACCTGCTTTACAGGTGCAAACAAAGATGCGAATGCACATGGAAGTTGTCTGGGTTGGCAATCCATCCTTACTTCCCCCGTACAAACTGGAGTGGGTCGAGAATCATACTCCAACTCTTGCTGCTGGGAATCTTCGTGAAACAGCTTGATCAGGGTGTCTTTTCGGTAGTCCACTTGGCAAGTTCTTTTGAATAGGAGTTTTCAGAAATAAAATACTTTTCTGTATTCGGTACAGAGGGTTTTGCTGGTCTCCCGATAATATTATTTGCGATAAATCCGTCAGGATGTCCTTCCTCGCGAAGCACGTCCTGGATCTTACCAAGCTCCTCGTCGGTGTTATCAGCGGAAGAATTTCCTAACCCTTTGGGCCAAATTCGCGTCATTCGAATTCCCCAAATGTTTGAATGCATACAAGTTGGCAGTAGACTTGACGCCCTAACTATTTGTAGAATCAGGAGTCAACCTAGCACCGTTATCTCGGAGACGGCACGATGGCCCTACAGACGTGGCTATTTCTTCAATGAGGGATGAGCCAGATAGCCAGTACTGCCAATGCTTAATGAATAAATGTACTTTACCGCCTGGACAGCAAGAATGTCGGCACAATTAACTTGATGCAGCAAAGCAAACGTGGGACTCCAAATTCAGAAATTGAGGAAAAATAAGAACGATAATGGTCATTTTCAACTTCAAAAAATGGCGTTACCAATGCCGCATTGGTGGGCCAGACGGAAGAAGCGCCAAACGGTTCGTCCATGTTATTCGGCCTACGGCGGAAACCAAACGATGACTGGCTGCCGGGTTGTATATTGCAGTGTTAATATGGTCTCACGTGGCTGGACAGTCAGTCCTGTACCTCCCTGTACCATTTTGCTGGTCAATATGCCTCTTGGAGCCGACGGAATGCTGCCGAACTTGATGCGCTGGCAAGGATAGAAAACTGCAGCAAAACTGCTGACTGTTAAGAAAAAAATCGTGTTATCCCCCGAAGCGCTTAAAATGGACAGAGAGTTTCGACAAAGCGCATTATGATGTTGTCCGTCGTTTAAGTCGCGTACTTTATTTCTTAGCAAGCCAGTCTTTTATTGGTAAATTTGTCAGAAATATGACTTTTGGCCTTTATGATCTGCAACTGGAGTTGCCTAAAATAGCCTAGGGCAAGGCCACCTGCTTCTGCATTCCGATCAGCATAGCATAGTGGAAGACGAATATTGTGCTTCAGTCTATTTCACATTTTAACGCCGTAAATGCATCACGTGTTAAATTTTTTCCCCACATTCAACACTGGCACTGGCTAGAGACCCGGGCACGCATTTCACAGAGTACCTCTGGCTGCATGACGTGAATGGGGAGTGTTCGGTCATCAATAGATACTCGGCATTAAACATGGATTTTTTAACGCAAACCAAAACTTCAGTTTCTGCACTAAAGTTTTGTGGGGGCCACTGTTTATTCTTGGAGTCCATACGTCGGAACCAGACTGTTTAGGTTATAGACCAAGTGAGATTTGAAGGTATACGAGCAGCCATAGAGAGAACACTGAGGACCCGTGGTGAGCCGAATCTCTCGCGCTTGCAAGATTCTGCCACAAAAGTGTGTTAAACATACGTCACATTTTTGGGAAGTTCCTGTAAGAAGAAAATTTTTATGAGCATAAGACGTCCACACGGCGAAGTTAGCCAATCCCAATCAGAATAGAAACCAAAAGAACTGAAAACGTTCCGACGGCTAATTTTAAATCCAACGGGATTTGTAAGAACATCGTAATACATACATTATTCAAAATATTCCTAGCTGGTTTCCTAGTATGATCTCTACTGCAGATTGGTAACACTTGAGATGAAACTGACTTGTGAATCATATTACTTCCAACCTCATTTGCGAAACGGCCTTGTGACAGCTTGCACCATAAAGTATCTCCCAGGTAGGGATATGTGGTCTAGTTCCTGCGACCACAAAGGTCTATATGGGCAAGGCAATCATGCAGAGAAAATAAAGCCTTCGATGGCCGAAATCATTATCACGGAACTTGCCTATAGACGTTTTATTTATATCCACTTACTTAAGCCTGTGTGTCATGGGCGGGACACATTTTGCAGCTGTACGTACGATAAGTTCTCGCCGATGCGTTTTGACGGCCGTTGCAAGACAAGGCCCTGTCAAATGTATTCTGCCGTAGACGCACTATCGACGAATGCCATACATAAAGAGGTATAACGGGCGGCGTCATCTATGTCGGTGAAGACAAACACGACCACGGTTATAGCAAGTACCTGTCAACAATACACTGACGTCCTCTTCAACCACATCAATACTCTAGTTTCGTCACGTCCAGGTTTCCAACTCTCATCTGCGCCTTCATGAGGTCGTGCTCAGTACAGCAGTCCCACCCTGTAAGCGTCATCGATCAACGGGGTGAACCCGATGTGAATGTCCGGTGTGTGTATGTGACTTCACCTTCGGCATCCCGCAAAATATTCCAGTCCTCTTCCTCCCCACCAACAAACAAAAGTCACGCAGACAGGGGGGCGTGCAACCCCGTAGGTCGCCCGGCTAATTCGGGTCGCCTTCCTATTAAACAAGAATCATGACCGACTGTAGAAACCAACGATCGTCCATGAGGATAAAGCCGCCTTGTATGGGGGTTACACTGCTTGACTACTCGCGGAGGAGGGGGCTATAAAATGTTTCATAACTGAACGCAAGTAAAACATGCCGTCGGCAAGCTGACCATGGCCTATGGACGTCGAAATTGCGATCGAAAGACTGTAAGAAACAATAGCTACCATCATCCCTTGGTCATGCATCCCACAGTCTGCCAGAACAACACTGTTTACTCTGGCAGCCTGCAATGGTCGTTAACTTTTATCTAGTACGATGACCAACTAAGCGGAGTGGAGGACAGATTCGATCCTCTACATGTGCACATTGAGTTTTTCGAAAAGACCCTGGTCTCCGAACAGAGACAATCGAAGGAGAAGGATGCTGGCTACACCTTTTTCTGGAGCAGACAACCGAAGAGAGCTCGAATTGACGTTGGGCACTTTCTGCTCATGCGAACAACTTCATGAGACGCCTGTTCTCCTTACTTTGTGGCATCAACTATCTTCGCGTGAACGTAAGTCTGCCATCCCACGGAAACAAATTCTCAACCATCATCAGTGTCCAGACGCCCATCGACAATTTCCGATGACATGAAGGATTAATTCTACAAATACTTGAAGGCCATCTTCACGCTTCTCAATGGAGGGCAAATTGATTGATCTTGGTTTCTTCGGTGCAGGCGTGGGTGCAGACAACGTCAAGAGGTGATGTTAGGTATCCACGCGAACAGAAGCTGCGTAAGCAATGCCCCCTCCTCCGGCAAACATCCATAAAAAATGCTCGCCTCACCGACATCTTCTTCAGCCGCCCTACTTCAGATGTGACGATGTGGCTGCATCCTGCTCTTATCACTGACAACTATTGAACCACGTTCTCTTTCGGAGGCGTGGTCAGCGTGATGCTTTAGTGACTAAGCCGGTGTTCGACGCAGATTGATGGACAACCGCCGGCTTGCCATCTCCAAGAGAAAATTTCAACTGCAACACCATCTGGTTACAGCAAGGCAACCCAAGATTAGGTAAGTTAAATACTGTATTACTGGACAAGTCTAAAAGTATATTGGACTTCAGCAATTTCAGGAGTCGCAGAGCAATATTAATGAGAATTTTGAGGGAAAATGCTACTGTTGAGGCTCAGCGGAGGAGATGTGCGGTGTCATTCATGTTACCATTCTGAAAGTTCTCGGTCGCGCACTGGTTCGATGACAACGACAAAAAACTCCGCCGCCTTCTTTTAGTCTGCGATAGGTTGTGTAATCCCGCCAGGTTTAGTGTGTATAACTAACTACTACATATGTTTTAGTAGGCGTTGGCCAGTTTGTTGATTCTTGGTTATAGGAAGTCTCCTTTGTGTGTTATCTAGCGCAGTGATATAACCGCTTGCACCAAGTTTTTTTCGGTATGGCCTTCCTTAGGATAAAGTATTGAGCATGAAGAGGGCTTGGGTTTTTCCTCTTCCCTCTTCAGGGCCCGATGTGCCTTACTTTGATTTCCTAGCTATTCCAATGTACTTGCACTACTTTCGTTGTCGATTCCGTACGCCGTTGCTTGTTGTTTCTCCCGAAAACGTAGTTAAGCCTTTTTGTGGCATGTTGATGCTCACCATACAACGTGTGCTGGAGGGACCTCCGGCTGCACACTGATTTACTTCGCCTCTGTTGGAACACAAACGCTCGGCTTCCCCGACATCAAACAGTTTCTGTTGACGAACGCGTACACCGTGACTAATCAACTTCTTCAAGAATATTTGTGCGTAGTCCCTCGCACAGATAATAATAAAACAGTTAAATTTATTTGAGTTTATGTACAGAATTTACTTACAAGTGGTCGTTAAATCACCTTCAGGAAGTAGTCCTTCAGGTTCACTGTTCGAGAAGCTGTTTCACCAAATATGCTTCCGAAATATGCGACAGGAATATTTCTCACGATTTCTTTAAGCCAACGCTGTCTAGGGCAACACTGAACCTCATCTATGTGGACCCATAATGCACGACCCGACATCGGTTCTCCTTCGTCTGTTTCAGTCTACGTCAATAGTCCTCAGTCGTACTGGTGGGCTTTCCTGTGGTTGAATCCTTGAGATGCTTGGTACGCTAGATGTAAACTGTTGAATGGTTACTAATTCGGCGTCCACGATGACATTATGCCACACTAGGTAGCAGTCTCCTACGTGGTATTATTCTGCTCACTCTGAGTTTATAGCTTCAGTTATATCTCCCGCTTTCGTCAGAAAACCAATCTGCGGTTGTTTGGCTTTCCTGTGACCCGGAGTCGTTGGTTTGTACTTTGGGTGGGGAAATAAGCATCATTACTTATGCGGCCCTTTAATTCAGTTCATTATTGTACATAACCTTTACATATATATTTTAACTTTCTCTACACTCCTTATAGTACATTACTAAGCTGCCTTATTATGCAGACAAAAATATTGAATCATACTCAGGTTATTCAGCGTTTTTCTTATTCCCATAGCTCCTCTAACATTCATGTGCATCACGTTACCTCGCAGTAAATGTTCACGGTTGCACGGTTTGACACATACTGTTCTTTTTTGCCATTGGTTGTTCGCCGTATTGGTCCCTGGCCTGCTTCGAATTTGCAGTTGGAGGTTTATAAAAATGCCATTTATTAATTGAGGTTGCTCTTTGTTTATTTTTCAATTAATATGCTCTATTTTGCAATTTTTAGGCGGAGGAGAAGAAGTTAAGCGGAAATCTATTTATTTTTGATGTTTTATTACATTTACACTATCCCCACTCTGTGATGATGCCCAACCCGTAAAACCTCTATTACCGCCATTCTCGTATTACACGGGCCAGGTGTTACTGGTTGCGAGGTGAGGTCACATGATCTACCATCTCCCAATCCTTCTACTACTCGGGTCATGAGTCCTCCTCTCAGTCACACCTGAGGACACTTATGGTCACTGAGTAGAACGAAACGAACGCGTTCCTTCCTGCGATCGCATTGCTGAATATCTCCTAGAGCGACTAACGTGAAGTGAACTCATAGTTTTGACAAAACGTTACCCCAGGCTGTCTGATGACAAAATAACCCGAGTTCAGAGTTCAGACCATCCCTTGCCTGAGGCCAGGGTATGCGATGGCCGATGACTTCAGATGGGTCGGCAATAACCGCCCTGGTCTTCCTCACCTGTACTGTTGTCTCTTGTTAATTTCCCTTGAGACTGCGCATTCTCACTTATCCATGATTGTGTTAATAATCGACTGGCAAAAGGGGGAAGGGGAATGCTATCTGTCCTCTAAAAAATATGTTTGCAAAAGTGCTTGCAAAATTTTCAATGACAGTATAGCTTTTACCTGACTTTGAAACTGTTCATCTGATACTCATAGTAGACAGAACATAAAGTGGGAATCAGCGCGGAGCGATCATTACATCATGCTGAAACTTTAATTTATCTAACACTATTCCTCTTAAACTAAACCGCAAGAATTTTTACTAAATTTTTGCGAAAAGATCATAGGTCCACTAAAGCAGCCTTTAAAGTTTGGTTAAAGCGCTTTTTAGGACTTTTTGTTGCCGATTATTGTGGTCTGCAATTCCATTCAGGATAGAACCTGTGTGTCATATCCTAAAGCCTGCTGAAATCTACATGTAGAATTCTTAGCAAATTGAGTCGCACGTATAAGCCAAAACAGATTTCGGTGTATATACAGTGCTATCGATAGAATAAGTTAATAATGGGAAAACGTACAAACCGCAACAATGGATACCTAGACAAAGAATTCCTTTGTTACCGTCTGAGCAAATCGAATTGCCAGCTCAAGGTCAAAATACAAAAACTAGCTAATTAAAAGAACGCCGATCAAGCTCGAAAGAGGGTTACAAAAGGGGGAGGGGAATGTCAACAGGAGTCAAATGTGGAAGCACGTGCGAGGATGACGTGGAGAATTTCAACCGTTGACCAGCTGGATACAACACTACATGTAGTTCATGAATCAGCAAGGTTGCATTTTCTGTTATTCGTCCGCAAGTTCCTAGATGGACTCACTGTATCTAATACATCCTGTCCTTCCCTCTTAATGTCCCGTGAGTAAGTGCTGTCTAGTTACCCCTTCGTTTGCGTCCAACTCCCCTACCCGATAGTGCAATATTGTGCAGACCGAAGAGAAGCTATGAAAAGGGGCGTTTGGCGGCGGTCTTTTCAAAGTCATACTTAGGAACGTAGAAGTTCTTAAGTCAGACAGACAGTCGAGTTTCCTTGATAACAGTAAGTATATTGTGTTGCGAGAGGGCTAAGTGGCTAAGGAGGTAGATGGATTAACTTAACCCTTGGCACAGAATACGACAACAACGCTACTGAAAGCGCTCGAGTACGTCAGTTTAATAGGTGCAAATTTCCGTATCACAGAAGACATGAGGTCAGATATTTGTATTAGGTTGTCAAACCACGCATGATATAGTTTGTGCGAATGGGTAATCGCCACGTCAGTGCTAGTATAGCAAGCATAACAGCCTCATTCGATGTGCAAGCATTGAGTCAGCTGTCTTCACAACGTTACCTCAGCGGTATCCAACGATCAAGAAAGTTTTAACTAAAGAAAGTGATATCCAGCGGTTTCAAGTTTTGATTACGAGGTCTCCAAAATTTACGATATTTAAAAAATGCTGGCACTGGTATAAAACACAAAATTATCGGAGATTTTGCATTCGTTTTAAAAAGTTCTCAAGAGACTTTACAGGCTTTTTCAAGGATAGTCTTGGTATTTCGGAAGGAGATAGGACCTTCAAGACTAACTCGTTCTCCTGATATTTCCGCAACCACATAGTTTGGGTTCGCCTCTTGTACAATAAATTGTTTCCTTCAGACTTAATAGTTTTGCGCTGTGGGAGGTGCACAGCGTTTGGACTGAGTACTCAAGGACCATTAGTACAGCATCTGCATGGCCTTTGCACTCACTAATGTGAACTTCACTTACTTAGTCTAGCTCTCCAACGTTCAAAAAACTTGGAAACTTTTTTTCGCCATCGTGTCAGTATGGTAGAACGCGTACATGAGATCGTCAGTACGTGCAAACGCCGACCAACCATTTGGCACGCATACAGTAGGTAACGATACTTACTAAGCATTAACTGAAATTTTAAGATATGATTTCGCTAGAGCTAAATATTTAAGCGACGATAAAAAGTTCGTCAACAGGCAGCATAATTTCAGTGTATTTCAAGAGTGTCATAACGTCAGATTCTGGCTGGGCATCCTTTTAATCACCTGATAAAATAATGATCGATAAAACTGATTACTTAGATTGCGTGCGTCTTTTTTGTTTGTACTCGATGCCTGCATGCATTTAATTATACATAAATTTTTCTTCAGACCTCATTCTCAAAGGGGGACATCTTACGGTTTTCCAAATGCCCGCCTGTTATTATGATAGTTTAGACCTGATCCGTTTCTGTGCTTGCGCTAAGTATTTCCATATTAAAAGTCATATACGTTCTATAATCCAATATATGTTTATCACTCAAATTGGTCTCTTAATGTTTACAAGACGTTCTAAAGATCCAAATGTCGCAGTGTGTAGCCGTTTATTATCACTATTAGCTGCGTGGCCATTGCACGACAATCTAGTGCCCGTAGCTTATAACTTTCAGCTTTTTTGAAACCGAACACGGCTCCTTCTGCAAGCACAGACTTTGAAGCAAATGCAATTCCCTAAAAACATACGTATGCGAGATCTATTTTGATGATCCTTTGCATAAAACTAAGCTTTTGTTTACAGCGACACCCAAAAACAACAAATAAAATGCCTTTTTACCTAACCGGTCACTTTTATTGGCCTTTATGCTTTGCATGAAATGATTAGGTGTATTGCTGCATTCAAACGAGCACCGTAACCTCCGTCAAGCGGTCATTTTTGGTCGAAAACACAGTAGGTGGCGTAATTAAAAAAGCGTGCACAAATTTCTAAACATCTTTTATCACTCAAAAGCCGTCCCAAATGAGTCGATCAAACTCAGAATCAATAATGGACAACCTTAAGGGAAATGACCGCACAAATAGTGAAGCGAAAAACGGCATAAGTACTCCAACGTTTATAAAGAGTTATTTCGTGCAGTCTGCACCTATATATCCCCCAGGAATTGATGCAAAACAAAATGTGACGATTAGCCTACTAACTGCGGCTTGAAGTTGACTCCAAAGCGGTTTTTCGATAGCTTTCTGTTATTGTTTCGTTTTTTAATCGTTTTTATATAGCTGACTAAGATAAGGAGAATTCCACTTGATTATTTTGATACAGGCATCGCGGAAATAGACCTTTTCATAAGACCACCTGTTAAGAGGTCTGTCAGTGGGTAGGAAATGACAGTCGTGAACACACCGTTTTTTCTTACCAGAGGGACTTTCCTCCAGTAAGTTTGCTGTATGTTTTTTATCGACAGTGTTATTGGCTGAGTTAGACGATATCCCTTAATTACCTGTGAATACGTTGTGGTTTCCAATGATTTAACCAACAGTCGAAAATATAGGTCTTTTAGTAGCTTCGCAAAAGGGTTTTTCTTAAGACCCTTTGCCGACTTATTGAGTTCTGATCGGTTTCTTTTATAATGATGGTCATTCAAGTCATATCTGTAGGCTCAGTTAAAAGTGGAGCCGCATCTCCGACCCGGGATGGTCATTTGAAACAAACTTTACTTTTTACAGCAGATTACCTATCTCACGACCTTTGCCAAATTAACGAAAAGCCATTAAACACTCCGGAACCAGTTCCAAAGAATCCACTAAAATTTTAAACCAAGAATGATCGACGTCCATTTAGTTGAAAATGCAAAACAACTACCATTTAAAAATTACTTATTTGATTAAAAACAACAAGTCTCTCAAGGAACGCGGAAATGTCGTAAACGACAAAATTCGCATCAAATGAGTAGGCCCAAGTTTTGAATGTATAATGCTTTGTTCATATCAATACCTGTCTAAATAAGGTAACATAAGCACATAAACTTTCAAAAAAGCATTTTCAAATGCAATTTCACTAGATATCGTATAAGAATTAGTATTATGTGAAACCTGACACAACGTTAAATGCATACTATCTGGTTATGTGTCTCATGATCTGGGCGCGCCAAACCGACATAATTTTTAGCCTTTTCATCGCAAGGGACATGCGTAATTAAAAAAAGAACAGTCGGCTTAAATTCGCCAGAGAGCCTTCATAGAAATAGAGCTTTTTTAAGGTTAAGTTTTGATAGGCCGGTCAGTGACTAATTAATTTAAATGGACTCATCAGGTGCAATCGCAAGCACAACATTTTCCTGTGTATCAAAAGGAGTTCTCCCATGTAAAATTTAACACTTTGTTTTTTTGGATAAGCTGAAAGCCTTTTAGTTTCATAGGGCCTTTGGAACATCTGTATGCTTGTCCGACTGACCCGAAATGATAGGATTATCAAAAATTTCAAAATAAGATAGTTCTTGAAAGCATTTGTTTAGCCAGCAATTGTCTGGGCATTTATTCTTATGTATGTAGCTGTTTGGTTATATTTGAAGACCTACATGAATGATAAACCTCACTTTCCTAAAAGGTGGGCGCCCACAAGGAAAACCAGCGATAACTATGCTACTGGTCAGCGAAGGACTATCTAAAATGAGTCACCTCTCTAAATTATCCGTTAACACAATCTTCTACTGACAGATATTCACACCCTTTACATTCCCTTGAGGTATAATTTGGAAAAAACCGGAACTTTTGCCAGCGTTTTCGCTTCAGTGCTACGATTCTAACTACACAATAGAACGACCATATTAGTACTACTATATTGCTCGAACTGCCAACGCTCTGCCCGTCCCGTTTTCCAATTAATTATTGCCAAAAACTGTATCGCACAAAGGGTATATTATTGCATGTTCAAAGTTTAAAATGACCACTTGTTTATGGGTCTATTCATGGTAGTGTGCCGCAAATAAAAGGACAATACCAGCATGTTTAGGCAAAGGATTCGTGTAGGCGTTATGACCATAATTTAGGCCGTAAAGTCACAGATATTTATATAACGGTCTATCAAAAGTCATTTGAAAATCTAGCTTCCTAAAAACAACCTGTTTTATCGCATCCTGCTTTACTTGATTTAGGTGGCGTGAGAATCCCGTGTTCAAGTGTGGCAAATTCTTTTTGGTAAAACTCGAGGTGAATTTATCCCTCCACAAGTGAAACATTCTCGGATGTGCAACTCGAGTCCATGACAGTTATCAACACAGGAAATTACCCAGATATAATGTAACGTAGATTTTCATTCAAATTTGAAAGCAGAAATATATTCTGTATAAAAAGGAAATTTTTCTGAAGAGGGACTAGGTAAGTAAATAAATTGCGCGAATTTTCATGTGCCTAAATTGATCATTTAAGTTTCCGTCATCACGTTTTACGGATTAGGTTACGTAGTATACCTCTTTAAAATGTGTGCTAATATATTACATCGCTGACAAATGCTCATGTGCTTTGCATTCTTTTAAATAACGCCAGGAAAAATTGGAATGGTGTTCCTGTTTCTTCTTTTCCTGAAAATTACTGTCACTTTCCTTGCCACAGACCGGAAGTTTTCCTTTCTTAAGCGGAACCATTCTCGCGATCTGTCTCTTGCGATTATAAATGCACAACAGAGTGGCCATGTAATTATCAACACTTTACTTAAAGCGCTTCTGCTCAGTCCGTCCCGTTTTAAAATTACGTAGTTATGGGAACTAGACTGCTCAAGTAGTATCTAATCACCTGCAGAAAGTTTTGAATGACCGTTTGTTCGATGATCTTTTCGGAGTTACTCGTGGAATATTTGCAGGTGCAAGAAAAATACGAAAAATATTTAATGGACGATTGCCTATACACGTTATTACAATTCTCGGGACAAATAGTACGCAAATTCAAAAATCCTAATTTTGAAAATCGTTACGCATCTATTTTCCTAAAAACGCCTTTTTTCCACTCCGCATTTCCTGACTCATACAGACCAGAACATTAGGCTTCGAATAAAAGAGAGTTCCTTAAGTAAAACTCAAGTTTCTATTATTCTCTTTTGACATAAGCGCAGACATGGATGCATAAGCATACATTAAGACAGCTATAAACATGGAAAACTGATCAAATTTGTGAGTATCTCCCACTCTTAAATTACTTAAAAACATATTCTGAACGGAAAAAATATAGGGCGCGTTTAGTGAATATGTAAACAGTACAACTTAGATGCCCCAAAGTTTCATTCGAATTACAGTCATCTTGTTTCATGAGTTACAATAGCAATCGCAATTCACACACTTCCCGCCACTGTGGTAGGTTTTTAAGTTTTGTTCGACGTCTCTGGATTTAAGTGTTTCTGTATTTCGAACCTCAACTCTGCCGAAATAAATGATAACAACAAGCAGATAAACAGAACTATACCCATTTCATATCTACTAACAACAAGTGTGTTTTTCCCCTACTACGCATGCAAAACAAAGTTCTGGCTGTTTACTATTCCAGATGTTACAGTCTCTGGTTCTGCTTCAACAAATTATGAAATAGGGCACACTACATTATACAGCATTAACGCAAAGCAAAGTTGATGAAAAATAATTTTAAAAGCCCATGTTTGCTATTCAGCACGCATCAAATAATAAATCACTTCTATGAAATATAGGGCTGGCTTCTTCTAGTCGGAATTTTTTGAGATAGCTTTTGCCACTGACTGTAATCTACGGTCCAACGATCATTGATTGGAACTTTCGTATGTCTAATCATAAAAGGGTCAGTATGCCGCGGTATAAACGATTAAAATTATTTTTTGAGAGAACACTGATTTCGTGTTATCATATTTTAGCCGGAAACAGAAGGAACTGATGTTTCAGAAGCTCATAATATACATGAGCGAGCAACTGCTTTGTCCGTTTTAGGCCACCGTTTTATTATTCCACGTCCCTATTAAAATAGTGAGGATATATCCAGGATAATCTGACATGATGACTATAATAGTTCGTGCAAACAAAAGTAATCCTTGCATTGTCATAAATCAAGGTCGCACCCAGCCACTCATAAACTTAATATATTTGAGTTGTCTTGTGGCCCACATGCTTCAACTTCTGAACTATTCATAGATAGGAGTCTCTTTAGCAATTATGTTACAGTTATTTCTTTTATAAATTTATGCATGTTTTTGTTTTCCAACTGGCGGTCAAAACGTCTACAACAGAAAATCTACTTCGATATGCATTTTCTGCCAGTTCCATACTCTGAGATTGTCCAGTTTCGTCACACAAATCTCGGTATTTAGGCCACGCAATACAAGAAATCCCCAAGTAAACAAAGCACTCGTATGAATCCAACCTTCATAAACACGACAAACTCAAAATATGCCCTAACAACAGTAATAAAATTGTCATTCAACAATGTCCTGATGCATATTCTGTTGCTTGGATTTCGCGTGCTGATTTTGCATGGCAATGGAATTTGCTACAACGATTTTGGAGTTTCCCGGACCACTGTGATATTGGACCACATGAAGTAGGAGCTTCTTTCTGGACCAATTTTTCAAGCATGGTAATAAATATTCATCCCTGCAAATACTCTTTGCAGTTACTCATCACTAACTCAGTACAGAAATGCACGTCAGCGTAGCATCGTGAAAGTTGGAAAGCTGACGGTGGGTAAAAGTGATGTCGGGAACCCAGATGTGTCCAAGCATGCAGGTTTTTTTCAACCTTCACTGTACTGCCAGGGTATATTTTGCTGTAATGATCTCTTGGTGAGGAATCGTAAACGTATACTTGCCGTCTTTGAGTTTTTCATCGTTTACATGAGAAGCACCTCTGTACTATTGTTTACTCGGCTGGCAGAAATACGGGGAAAGATCGTCTGTGTTGAGCAAGATATTACAGGGTTATGACAGGAGCTAGATACAATGGCTGCATCCTCTTAAATTATAAAACGAAGAACATTTGCAGAAGCAAGGTTTAAGTGCGTCGTGTGGAGCTACGACTGCCGTGTGGCATTTTATTTTCCAGTGTACAACATTGCAAACCATGCTGCACAGGTGCGCATAAAACGATACTGGAGGTGGTTTTTGTAAGGCAGGATGAGACCGCTGCGGTTTCTTATAATCTAGTTTCGAGTTTCTATGATGCACATAAAGGGAGAGTGGACCGCTGTCTACTCCCTTTGAATGACTAAGTAGGCTCGGTAGTAATGTTTTGCAGGCGCAAAACACTGGGTCTTATCTGTCACCAATTTTTCGTTAGCTGGACTGGTCGACCAAGGGACACTTATGAAGGAAATTCGCCGATCAAATATCTGTTCGTGTGCTCTTGTGACACAACCTCACAAGTTTCAAAATTTAGAAAAATAATTTTTTGAAGGTCGTCTGTCCAGCCGATATTGAGTCGAAAATCATTTTTATCGCATAGGTGTTTAAGAACTATTTCGGCTATTTCTCAGAGGTATGTAAGATTTTTTGTTTCCTAACAAAGAGCCAGCACAGTAGTGCATCTCCTTAGCCAAAACTGTAACAGTTGGAAATCACAAAACCAAGAGATATACAAGCTATCCTTTGGGAAATATAACTACCCGTTTTCAAAAGGAAAGTAATGGACTGTCCGTCATGAAATGAGATTCGGGCTAATTATGTCGCTATGCAACTTCGCGTGTTGCCTTCTGGGGAGTTTTATCCCCATCACATCGGAAGTACTTTCTTTAATGAGATCACGTTTTACAAAGAAGAAGAAACCACTGACAAAAGCAAAGATGACGAACCTGCACTCAAAACTCCTAAAAGAATCATGGAAATGTCCGAACACCATATTACTCCACGGCGTCCATTTCAAATGAGCATGTCTGTGAAAGCCTTGTAACTAGAATCGCATACGACAATTCGTAAACAAGATGTCAAATCTTCAATAAAGTGGTTTGGCTCCACTCCGATGTTGAACGCAGAATCCTATAAACTTAAGGGGTGTTTAAAAATTTTTATCGCTATGGTGAACGAAGACAGAGGTAAGCAGGGGGCAAAAGATCAGAAACATTAAAGCTGATCGACAAAAAATTATGCTATGCCCTGCCGCCGTAGCCTTTAGGAGAAGCACATGTTTTTTTTGATGACACCAGTCTTTTCAAGGTTAAATTTAAGCAACATAGCGCTTTTTTAATCACATAGCAAAACGTTTGTACAAGCCTTTCTGAAAGTTACCATATTCTTTGAAGTGATGATGGCAGGAAATGCATATTTTGAAGGACAACTGGTCGCCTACGTATCGCCTACACGTTTTTTAACAATTTAACTTTGCGAGTTTTTTCTTCAGCACACAGAAACGGACCATTTGATTTCTCATATGCTATTCATTTCTTTGTGATTTCGGTCTCACCAAGTGGAAATCACATGTTCAGAAGGCCATCTAGGTCAGACAGGGTGTGGGGTGTAAACGTAAGTTCCGTAGCTTTGTGTAGCTGACCCGCCAACCGCTTCCAGAATGTAACTCGAATTTTTTATGTCAAATAAATGGGTTTCCGATCACTTCAGTTATTTTAAAATAGTGCATTCTTACGACCGTTGTTTCTGCTATTTCTCCCCGAAATCGCCTAACCGCTGCTGGACCTTCCTCTCCCTTCCTTTTCTATATGATTATTTTGACATTTCTGCCTGGTTTCCGACAAATTTGTTCGGCAATCCCCTTTGCGTATGTTAAATGCGTTTACGGGAAATAAACGAAGCGAGGATGCAAGGGCATATTTATAAATCGAGTCATTTCTTTGAATTGGTTCGTTTTGACGCCTCTAATCAGAAAAATGTGAAAAACCGCAGCTCTTTAAATGAACACTCTTTTTATAACGCCAAAACATGAATGGTCGTGATCTCAGACATATACGCTGTTTCAACGTCTGCAAACTGTCAAACTACTCTCAGGCGCTGTCTTTGAAGGTCGCTTGCCAAATCCCTCTCCAACAATGTAAATGTGAGTTAGTGCGATATCCGATGTTTAACACAAGGGTTCGTGACATCAGATCCCCTCTTCGTGTGCCCTCTATTAAAATAAGTTTATTCAAACTCCATACAGGGCCAGCAGTTGCTAAAGAGAAGACGTGATTGTTCTGGCAACACAATGCGCGGATTCTTAAGCTGCTTAATAACGACTCATAGCTAAAATCCTATAGATATTGCAGGTATTTCTTACTCAGGAAGAACATTTCGCATATTACAATAATGACATTCCAAACATAGACAAGTTTATGTTTTTCAGTCATCTCAAAAACTCATGTGCTAGTTTGAGGTAAGCAATTCTGAATGAAGCTTATAGGCCCAGCCTAAAAGCGTTAGCATTAATTTCTGAGGAGATTAAGAGGCTGGAATTCCAAAACTAAGGTATCAACTAGAAAGTACACGCGGAACACTCGTGGACTACTGACAAGCTAAACTCCTTGTAACTGTGTCATGCAGTAGCAAAATACTGATAATGTACGTGTCGAGGCTTTTAGGTAGTATCTGTATTCGCAGTATCGTAAAACATGCCGCATATGCATAGGCACGTTTTAGGATAGTTCGACCATCGCTGCCGACGGTATCTACCGTTTGCTCCACAACAAAGTGAAGGAGGCACGTGACTTGCGCGTGAATCAGCTAACAGTGGTAGTAGACTTGTACAGCATCTACCGCACCCTCTCCTTCTCCACACCCAAACCCGGTGTCAAAACACAGCCAAGAAGACCGGAGGCGGAAGAGGATATAGGTAGCTGGCGCGGCCGGATCTGCACCCAGGCGTACCATCACACCTCCTGGTCCACAACAAACACTTAATCAGGATCTTAAACAAAAACAAAATAAACGGTTCAGAAAGAGGAGGCTGACTGGGTGACCATGTACAAAACTTGTACACCCAGCGGGAGCACAAGCACATTCACTGGCAGGGAACCAAATGTTAGTGAACTGCCAGCAAACAAAATGCTGCCAGGGTCATGGCTTGCTGAATCAGGACATAGCAGACACACACAGTCCTTAAGGCTCAGAAGGTTGAGACACAACCCCGCATTTAGCCTGGGCCATCACCCTCCAAAGGCCGGGTAATTAGTCAGTCATCGGCTGAGAGGCACTACCTATGTACACACATTTCTCACATGCGTGAGAGTGCCAGAGGTCACGTTAAGGAGTCGTTAGAGCCCGATTCACAGCCCACAAGTCTCCCAGTCCACACAAACACACGCGACTGGGCGGACTGCGTGGACTGAGTTGAAGCGTCAGTCAGCAACCTTAAAAGCCACGGCGCTTGGCGCACTGCGATAGCCTCAGACTCCGATCACACATGCAGCAGAGGAGCCGCATGGAGAAGGGGCCGAGAAGCACGCTTCCCAGTTTAGTGAGAGATATCGATTGAGTGTTTGCGTTGTGTAGCCATGGGTGATGTTGGTGTGTGGTGCAGGTGCTAGCGCTGGTGAAGGAAACTATGATAGTGTGGTATAGCCAGCGGTTGCCTTCCGCAGATTTTCATGAATGCGTATGTGGCCTAGTAGGCCCCCGTGGCGACTGAATATGTGAGAGCATTGAGGGTAGTTGAGGCAGATGTGGTGAGTGTATGTGGGTGTCCCAGGCACTGGTTCGCCAGGCTCTGTACAATGGATTCGAAAGTGACCAGCTAGGCCGATATGTGAGGTGGATGTGCAATAACAATGAGAACAGATTTGGACGGAGTCCACATCGCCGAATGTGGGGCCGCTGGTGGTGTTGGTAGCATTTGATAGGACGACGGACATTGTCCCATGATGCGAGATGTCCAGGTGCCGGCGGAGCTGCACGCAATGCTCGCCTGGGGGAGGACGGATGATTTCCGCGATGGAAGGTGGCGGGGTGGCGACAGCGTGGGGGTAGTTCCGGGATTTGCTGCAAGGGCTAATGTGGAAGAAGAAGAAGAAGTAGATGTTGTTGGGTTTTTGGTACACTGGGTCCGAAGGTGTCCAATAAGACCGATTGGTTCCCGGAACATCCGCTGACATCGTGGGCAGGTTGAGGTGGTTGAGTGTGGGTGTTGCGAGGCGGGGCAGTTGTGATTTGCAAGCTTCGCGTTTAAATTTGGCGGCAGAAACGCGGTTAAATTTGCAGGTTGCTGCGCCTGACTGCACTGATCTCCTCCAGGTAGGTCGATCTCCAAGGAGGCATTTCTAGTTGGCCGAGTTGATTTGCAGGCGCTTCAAGGAGGTCCTCCGAATGTCCTTATAGCCCCGGGCGTGATCTCTTGGTCGACGCGAAGCCGTGGTGACATCTCTATAGAGGAGTCGTTTGGATATCCACTCGTCTTACATCCGCATCAGGTAGCCGCTCCGGTGCACTTGCAGTCGTCACGACATGGCTGAGGATTCCTGTCCGTTCAAATTCTTCCGTGCCCAGGACCCGATCCTACCACCTCGGCTTTAGTATCGGTCGAAGACAGCCGAGGTGGAAGTGGCTGATCTCTCACACCTCCTTTTACACCGTCCGGGTCTTCGCTCCATACAACAGCGTCTCCAGCATGACTGCTTTGTACATCTTCAGTCTGGTGTTGAGGTGGAGACGATGACGATACCAGATGGTGTTTTGCAAGTCAACGAAGGTTCGACTGACTTGGGAAATCTGGTGGGCCACTTCATCGTCGATTTTGGTGCTGCGAGAGAGGGTATCATCCAGATAGTTGAAGTTTCCACGGGCTTGCAGTTGGGCTCCATTGAAGTTAATTTGGGGTGCGTTGTCGGCAGCGTTGGGTAGCTGTTGATTCATGAACACCGTCTTCTCTGTGTTGATGATCAGGCCCGAGTTGTCACAGACGGCGGTGAAGAGGACCGTAGTCCTTTGCATGTATCCTTCTGTTGCAACCCTGAGGGAGCAATCGTCCATGAAGAGAAGTTCGTGGACGGTAGTTGTGGATACGAGCGACTGGTAGTGCATACGCTGATCCTTGAGGAGTTGACCGTCCATCCTTCGGGCGACACAAATCCCGAGGAGTTCGTCGTGCCAAGCGGTCACTGTTACGGTAGAGAACATGAGAATGAAGAGGGTAGGCGCAGCAATGTTTCACTCCGTCGGTTACTGCGAATGTCTCAGAGAAGACTCAATTATCCGTGACGCGCGCCATCATGCTATCGTTGAGCTGCCGCACCATCTGAATGAATCGTCCGGGACAGCCGAATTTCTGCATGACTTTCCACAGTCCATCGCGATTTATCTTGTCGAAGGTTTTGGTCAGGCTAAAGAAGGTGGAGAAGAGGTGGATCCGCATCTCCCGACATTTCTCCTGCAGCTGACTAGCGGCAGAGGTCGTGTCAACGGTGCCGAAATGACGGTGAAAGCCGCATTGGCTTTCCGTCAGGAGTCCCTGTTCCAGATGGCTATTGATGCGATTGAGGGGACCGCTAGTGAAGATTTTTCCGGCAATATTGGGGAGGGAGACCTCTCTGTGGTTGTCGCAAAGTTTGCGGTTTTCTTTCCGCTTTCAGATATGGACGATTTTGGCGTCCTTGAAATCCTGAGGATCTGTCCTTGACACAGCATCTCCTGGCGCTGCCATGCTTGTAAATCACGGCAGAGATCACCTCTGATCTGGGCGCTTTTTCCGTTGGGGAGTTGCTGCACGGTTCTGGTGGTTTCGTTGAGATAGTGTGGGAGGTCGGGGTCAGCGCTGATGTCCACTTGAGACAGTTGGTTGATGACGGCGTTGGAGATAGAGAGGGGGGGCGATTGAGGACGACTCTGAAGTACTCGACCCATCGCTTCAGGATTTGCGCCTTCACAGTCAGTAGGGTGATTCAGTCAATGCTGAGAGAGTAGCGGTTCCAATGGCTGTGAGACCGTAGACAGCCTCGATTCCACCAAAGAAGTTCTTCCATTCGTTGCGGTCCGCGTACCCTTAGGTCTCCTCGACCTCGCAAGCCGTCCAGACCTCCTGCATCCCCCGAAGCCGCTGTTGCACAAGGCGGCAACTACGGTGGAGGGCTGCTTTTTTGTCATCGGTAGGGCGGTCGATGTAGGCCTTGTGCAGACGGTTCTTCTCGACGAGCAGATTGCTGATGGCGGCGTCGTTGTCGTCGAGCCAATCCTAATGTTGACGGCGTGCGCTGCCGAGGACAGTCAGAGCGGTTGACTGGATCGTATCCCTCAGTTTGCATCATCGGTTCTCCACAACGACGTTCTGGTCGTCGTTGTCGTCGTCGTCGTCGTCGTCGGCGGCGGCGGCGGCGGTGAACCATTGTCTGTGTATGAATGTAGTGAATGCAGCTTTGTCAAGGGCACCCATTTATAGCCCCTCACCTTCTCGGGGGAAGACAGTGCTCTCCTCAAATAGGGTTCCTTTGCCGTACCAGACGGATACCACTCTCCACTATAGGTCACGGAGTTTAGTGAGAGAACGACCAACGGCCTGGACAGCCTATGTTATTGCCTGTCGGCCTCGCCGTGCAACTTCCGACCGTGGGGTAGCACAGTGGAGCAGAGCAGAGAGAGAGTGAAGGTGGAGGAGAAGTGCGAAGAGAAGACCCAGATAAGCACAAAGGGGCAGGTCTTCTAGTCATTGAGTCAATAGCTTCGTGAGTGCTGAAATGCAATGGCTTGCAGGCAAAGGCAACTAAGCGTTATTCAGCTTTCCTGGATGGTCAATTAACTTGTGGTATCCTGCGAGGTCGCAGACGGTGCCTCATCTGAGATATAGGAATGCGGTGATCCATGCAGCCAGTGACATTTAGGGGGGGAGTGGAGGGCAGAATTACCGTATGTGGGGATGCATACCCGGATACACTCACCTTGTTTAGCCCACCGATTGAGGTGGTTACCGGGGTGTGACCGTCAGGCAGAGCCTATCTTTGGGGAGCCACAAGTGAGGGTTGTGTGCTAGTTAATGGACGCTAGGTGTTGTCAACACCTGCAGGCTAGTGGGCAATCTGCTGCGACCATTACGTGTACCCACAACGGGGCGCCCCTACACCCCGGCAGGTTTTATAGGGATCTATTCATTCCTGCGAAAAGAGCACTCTTAAAAATGCTCACCTTTTTAGACTCGTACGCACTTTTTTAAGTAAAAGACGACATAATCTCTGCACATTTTCAGAACAATAACAGAAACCGTCGTAAGCGCATAGCGTTAAAGCTATCTGCGGAAGTAAAAAATCTTATTGTTTAAGTAATGCTGTTTATTTGTATTGTCGTAAATAGATCTTTAATCGACTTTGAGACAAAAAGCTTACTTTAGTAAGCTGGAAGAACGGCGTTAAAAACCCCTCCTACCCTTTCCACCTTTTCCCTTTTTCATCGGTGTTAATCTCTTTTGTGTCTGGGAATACACAATTAGGAAAAACCTTTGCCTTTACCCTTGACTATGGTGTAGAGGTTGATAGTGCATTGAGCGTCTGTTCCCCTTTACCAGGAGAATGTAAAGTTCCCTAATAAGGTGTCATTAGCGGCATCTGCATTCGTGGCGTTGTAGTTAAACTTTTGTGTTCAAATGTTTCTCTGTGGGTTTTCAGCAACACCGAATTTGTCTGTTTCTTAATTATTAATAACCCAGGCAGGCAGCACCTTTCTGTGAACAAGCGACTTACCAATCATGTCTCTCAAAGTCAGGTTCATTTGAACAACGTCGAAATATATTTCATTTGAAACGTCTGTGTGACTGCATCCTGCCATCCTGATACCATTCTCATGTTGAATAAATCAGTAAAAACATTTGAATTTCATTTCTTAATAAATAATTTCTAATATTCTTATTCCCTTACCAGTCTACTTTTCACTGGTATTTTTGTTTTCTACACCAAAATGTCATTTTACCTGAGCATTTCGTAGAGTTAAAATTAAAACTCAATCCCTGTTATCGTAGTCCACTTGTTATCGGAAGTAATCGGATAACATTTGGGGAGTATGTGTGTATGACGAATTTGTTTTGGTGGAAGAAATACTGTGAGACAGGGGATAGGGATCCCTGGAATACAGGTGGCCTTGCGAAAAATTCCAAGAAGAACACTTATTCCTGTGCCCTAACCCTAACGCTAGCCATAAACTTAACCCCAACCCTAATTTCCCTGAAATTTAACTCAAGGCAACCTTTATTGTGGTACGGTTTCTGTTCCCTCGTCCTACCATATAAACAACTTATATCCGCACCAGGAGAAAAATAGCTTTCTGTACTCCCAGATCAGTCTAAGAAATGTCGTTGTCTCCGGATGTGAAAAGTAAAAAGATCTCATCACATCCTACTGCATATGGGTTGATTCATCATACCGTCAACTCCGTTTTTAGTCATAATCAACCACCACTTATGGGGACAGTCCCTTGGGTTTACCTAATATATTCCTCAGAAATAGGGGAGATGTATTTGGCTTGAAAACCGACTACTATTTTTCTTTTAGTGAGGCTGATTTAGCTTGAATATACAACGATCGCGATCGTAACTCATCTTTTGGGCTTCCCTATGTGAAAGTGTTGAAAATACTGTGAGGAAAGTATTTTATTTCTGGCTCTGAGTGGAGGTATCCTTTGTCAGCTCTGGGTGCGACAGTGAGTGCATAAACAAACTGTGCAAAGCCATGCCCTCGAAGGCACATTTCTGAATGTTTCAGCTACGGAGAGCAGAAAACGAGGTCGAGCAGGCAGTTTGACTGCGCATCTTTCCGTCCATCATCAGTTGCCTAGTCCGTGGGTTTGTCACGTCTTTGCTTCACACCCCGGTGTCGCATGACACTCCGACTGTCTTTGTAGAGCTGTTGATGCTGCAGAGGATTGTGCAATTCCCTAGCCTGTAATTCAAATCCTGTCTCAACGGTTTTCACTGGGCAAACTGTGGGAGGTTGATTAATTGAACAGTGTCCACGCCATCAACAATGCTTCCGCGTCTTGTCCACTCGATCGTGCTAATAGACTACTCGAGTAGCCACCGCCTCCGCACAAGGCCGTTTTCATCTCGCCGTTAAATTTATAACATTCATCTCCGTCCACACACACTCCCACCTTAAAACATCCACCATTTACTAACCTGCATCTATGCACAGTACACTCCACTCATCAAGCTAACGCCAACAGCAGCACGCAAGTCAACGGCAACCTCTCATTTCTTCCCCGGTACCTTTTGGGATCAGTGTTCCTGTGCATGTGTACAGTTTATCAAGTCTCAGTCATAAGACTTCGCAACAATTATGCAAACTGCTTAATTGGACCCACCAATATTAACGAACTGCGTTTTTGTCATGGTAACAAAGTGGATGCTGGTTGCTTAACCCGATCACCACTCCGCGAGCAGTTTTTGCTCACGTCTGACTGTTCTAGGGGGAGGGTGTGGCATTCAGCCTTGTGATCATAAAAACTTTTTTCCATTTTATGGCTAGTTTGGTTTTAAGGGGTGTGGTTTTAGACGCATGGTGGAGCTGGAAGCCATAGGGGCCAAGTCAAAAAACATACAGCATTCTTAGCGCACTTATCACCTCTTCCTGACCTGGAGGCCCGGTTACTACAAATTTTACAAATTGTCGCGAGGAAAGCAATTGCAAATACCTCAAATATCCGCCAATTACATATATCTCTTGTCTTTGTCGGTAATAAAATACTGCTTTTATCATGCGCCGCTGTGCAACAAGGCACAATGGAACGAGTGCGTTCCGTAAGAAGGATCGCTGAGCGCCCCCCTCTACCATTATATATATATATATCATGAGGACTAGCCGATTCGAATGTGTATTAATGAGTCAGCTGCCCGCTTTAAAAGACGACTACACTATATTTACGATACGTTATGGCGAAAAATCTTAACCCGACCATTTTTTGCTGTAATAGTTTCGAACATGACTTAAATCTCACTTGAAGATTCGGGAAAGCAGTTTTGTGCACCTTTAGGTGTGGGATCCGGTTTGGCCCAGGTGTCGAAAATTAATTGCTACCTGTTGAACGTCTTAAAATTCAGACAGGCTTTGTGTAGGCTCTTTAAACTGACAAGCACGATTCATCATCTACAAGTGCTTTATAAATTGAGACAGACGGGCTTCCACCAGAAATTTGTCGCAACACAGGTAAGCACCTTGTCCAAGATATATTACTCTTCTACTTACCACAGTATTTTCTTGATTCGGGAAGGTCATCTGAAGTCGGTTATTATCCACAAGAACCATAAACAAAATACCTGTCCTTCATTACTAGTTGGAAAATGGCGTCAAGCAAAACTTAACCCTCTTTAGAGCATGAGCCACGTCAACTTTACGACATTCCATACCACGGTTAAGTATAAGGATTTCAAATATTATGGTATTTGTCTTTTTCAAAGATAGTTCCCTAATTCCGTTTGGGCAGGTTCTGTGAGACGTTCTGCGCTTCTTAAAGCAAAACTATGTAACTTAATTAACTGGCATTGTTCGCACGGAGACATGTGGAATCTGCCGATATTACATAGAACCTATATCCATGTAAGCAGGTCAAGCGTTCTTTAAATTACGTCCCCTTGGTCGAAATTGATATGTTTTTCTTGATTATGAATATCAGATGAACGTATTTCAAAAAGCAAGCCGGAAGTAGTCAACATTTTTCTTCTTTCTTTGGAAACCTAACCACTTGCATTTTGGGCACGAGTAGCGGATGTAAATCATGCACAGTAATTGATGAGTGGATGCCCTGAGTGAGCATATCATAAATGGATTAACAGATTGCATAGCAAAGCCTACATGTCACTTAGTCCTATCTCCAGGCAGTGTTTAAACATTGGCACATATCGCAGTTTTATCACAATAGACATTACGGATAGGAGTAAGGAAGGGAGTTCCAGGGAGCAGCCCAGAGGAAAAAGATGTGATTGCTGTTACACAAGGTTTATTTGGCCTGAAGTTTCGGACTATCGTTCGAACTCATCTTCAGAAACAGTCACAGAAAATGAAGGCACAAGGAGTGCAGTATTTATAGGGTGCAGTAGCTAGGCAGCCACATGCTCACAATGATTAGCAGCACTTGTTTGTATCGTTTGGAGTCATATCTAATGCAATAACTACTCGCCAATCCGCATAGGAGTAATTAATAGACGTGATTCATTCACCGCCATTGATCCTTGGCGTGACAATATTCGGCCATTTGGCTTGCTGTCACCTTGCGTCTCCAGTGTCCCTTTCAGAAACTGTCTCTCACGGTGGGCTCGAGTGAAAATCCGAAACATCGGGTCAATAATCCTCTTGTTCGAGCGATCGCACCTTATTCTTCTACAATAAGCACTTGCATTTAGCAGTGAATTAGATTCTGCAACCACTTTTTCATATGTTTCGGGCGATCTTCTGTACATCCGGTGGCGTCACATGCATAATTTTTAATGCTTTATGCTGTAGGTAATGGTAGAATTTGTAATATAATGAAACGTTTTCAGTGGAAATACCCTCTCATCTCATTAGACGATACTTTCCATAGTAGATGAGCAACCTGTGAATGTGCAGAGCAGGCAATAGGTCGGAACATAGAGATAGAGAAAACGATGGAGGGGAAGTGAGAAGGGTTCTCTTCGTTTGCCCTCCACAAGGTATGAATAGTGGAATATTTCCTTGTGACAGGGTAGTATGAGAGTTATTGTCAGATATACTACGCGCTTTATGAAAGGATGACTCTTTACAAGGGTAACGCCACCACTGCAGTTCGGAATGGACCTGAAACCTTTATGGGAGTTCCGGCCTCATTTCGGATGTCTAGGAATTCCACATACCTTAATATCTATTCGGAGTAGTATTTTGAGCATTGAGTAAAAAGTTAACGCACCAAACCGGTCTAAAACGATTGTCGGTCTTTTTTTATTATGCCAAGATGATGCAGTGGTTTTTAATGCGTCATTTCTTTCATACAGTCGCCTAGACGAATTGCAAAGCGCCTAGGTAGAAAAGGCTCAAAATCTCTTAGTTACATCGTTCTAATTCTATGAGCGTACAAAACTAGGCACAATCCTTCTTACCAGTTAGAACTTTAGCACTCCAAATCCACTAGTCGCGTACTATTCATTGAGGAAATCTGCATAATCATATCTCATTCCAATATGAAAGGATAGTGCGATCCTGTAGCTTGAAACAATCAATCGCATAAGCTTTGCTTACACTTCTATCGAAAATTCGTCGGTGTCTCTTTTCTCGCAACGTTTGATCTTTCGGACCACCTAAGAAATAAGCAGCTTGCAGTCTGTCCTGTCCTACACAAGATTTCAAATATGACAGGGGCAGTCACTTAACTGTTAGTCAATTATGCAGCGTGACGGCTTCCGACGCACTCTGCGTATCGCAGTTTACGTTTACGTTGAAA
>CACRXP010000841.1:176708-198890 GCA_902702965.1 Spirometra erinaceieuropaei
AGAGGCAGACGGAGGCTCATCAGGCGATCGTTGATGCCCTGCGGCAAACAGGGCAGTCGTCCCACGATGTCGTTCCGAATGGCGAAGGCGACACCCGCGTCCCGTGCTCTGCCCTGGGTCGACCGCTCCAGAAGAAGGTGTAACCGGCACCCACCTCCTCCAGTTGGCCTTCTCCGGAGAATCGGGTCTCGCTGAGTGCGGCGATGTCCAGCTTGTAGCGCGCCAGTTCCCGTGCCACTAGCGCCGTCCTTCGTTCCGGTCGGTTGCTCCTCGGATTGTCTAAAAGGGAACGAACATTCCAGGCTGCCAGAGTGAGCGGACTCACCCTGACAGTCTGGTGACAACGAGTGGGGCGATGGGAAGGAGGTGGAGAAGAAGATGGCGAAGGAGAAGAGTAGGCAGAAGAATAGGCAGAGGAAGAGGAAGAAGAGGTAGGATGAGGAGAATGAGTATGGTTGTTGTTGTTATTGGTATTGTCGTTGTTTCGATTTTGATTGTTTCTACCATGTTGAGACATCTGCGGCCCTGGCTAGCCTGAAGACGGCGTGGTGCCCAGCAATGTTTAGGCCACCTTTTCTAGGCCCTTCCCCTCGTGGGGGCTGGCAGTGCCATCCCTGAATAGGGCTGCCATGTGCCGTTGTGGCACGGCCGAACTCCACTATGGGACAACGACTTCGGGTTGTAGTGGAGAGCGACTGGAATTCGCCGTAAGCCGCGGTCTCCGACGGCGTAGGTGGGCGTGTCAAGGCGATGTCGATGTGGAGATCCATCCCGTCACCGGCTGTCCAGCGGCGTGCAGAGACGAACCACGTCACGACGGTGCCGACGCAAGGTTCCATCCGACCTTCCATCCAGCGGAATCCGCAAACCCTGTGCACACGGCACAGCGCACAGGGCCCCCTCGCCTGGTTTAGCCCGCCGGTCGAGACGGTTGCCCGGGGTGTGGCCGCTGAACAGAGCCCAGCTACGTGGAGCCACAAGTAAGAGTTGAGTGCCAGCAAGTGAACTCTAGGCGCAGTCTCACCTGCAAGCAAGTGAGCGACCACCACGACCATCACGTGAACCCACCGCTGACACCCCTACACCCCGGACACTTACTATAGTACACCAGTCACCTAGTCGGACGAGATAAAGGGCCTACAAGAGTCCATCGCAGCCGACTAGTCCTCACGATTAGTTGTCAAGGGAGTAAAATGTTCCGAGTTAAGTGGATTGAGAAGGCCAATCAGGTCAGACCAAAGCGAAGAATTCCGGATGCCAAAAGTCTCTCTGAGCTCGTGTCTGGATACCTCGCACATATACGAATAGAACACACGCAAAGACTTGACTGAACATGCCACTGGCAGGTGATGATGCAAAAAGACCCCACTCCTAGCAAGGAGATTTCGGCCGTTATCACCAACTTTAGTGCAAGTGCTGGAGGGTAACCACGTTGGAGAAACCGATCAACAATTGTGAAAACAAAAGCCATTTTATGCTCCGAAGTCACTGGTATCGCCGCATACCGTGCAGAAGAGACTTATTCTCAGCATTGATGTCGTTGAGACTGTTGGCTCGGGCGACAATCGTATGTCACAGCAGGTGCCAGAAGCCTGGATATCGACTGACTGCTCAATCAACTGCCGCACCCTGCTGTATGCTCCACACCAGGTCTTTCTAAGCCGCTTGAAAACAGACAGTCAGCGCGTGAGACCGTCAGGGCCAGCAATGATTGTCATAATCAGTGAAGACCAGGGTGACATACACGCGACACGGCAGCTCAATCGTCGTGACCAACAATGTTCACTGACTGTTGCACATCACGATGAGAGTAGAGACAGTGACTTGCGGTGCGCTGCATTTACCACCCTCCCTCCACCTCCCCCACCTGGGCCTGGTGTCAAGACAGGGTCATGAAGGCCAGAGGCGGAAGAGGGCGCACCTAGACGTACCACCACGCCCCTCTGGTCCACAATGTACACTGACCAGGATTTCGTACAATAAGAGAAAAGGGAAACGGACCGGATCGCAATTGCCACGGTGCGAACCCGCAGCTTAGCGTACCGCCACACCCCAAACACGCACGACAATTCGACTGTCCTGCCCGACTTCGTCCACCGTGTGCTCCATAGCAAGGTGAAATAGGCACGGTGGATTACGCGTGATTACTTTTATAGTGGTAGTAGAAATGCGCTGCATCTACCGCACTCCCTCCACCTCTCCCACATGGGCCCGATGTCAAGACAGGGTCAGGAAGACAGGAGGTGGGGGATGGCACAGATAGGTGGCACGGCCGAGCCCGCAACTTGGCGCTCCAGTCCATGCCTCCTGGTCCACAAAACAATTGACCAGGATTTTAACCAACAAAAAAAACATCACAACGGGTCGGATGGACGAAGGTGACTGGGCAGTCATGCTCATGATCTGTATACCCAGCGGGAGCGCAAGCGAGTCAGCCGGCAGGGAACCAGGTGTCAGCGCATACCATGCCGTGAGGGGCATGACTGCTGATCCTGACATAGCAGACGCTTACAGAACTTTAGGCTCCATAGGGAGACACGTGGCCCTCCATTTGCCGGGGCCGTCACAATTCAGGGCTGGATAACCAAACAGTCGTCGACTGCACTACCCATAAAGCACATACGCACTCTTCACATGCATGAGTGTCACAGATCACTTAGGAAGGAGCCGTGACAGCCTGGCTTTCGGCCCACCAGTCCGTCACTGCACACGAACAGACTGGGCAGACTGCGTGGAGTGCGTTGGAGCGTTAGTTGGAAGCCTTCCAAGCCACGGCGTCTGGCGCACTTCATTAGTCTTAGACTCGGGTCACTCATGCAGCATAGGGGCCTCATGGAAAAAAGGCCGAGAAGCACACTTCCAACTTGCGTGGGAGGAGACAATTTGATACTTGCGATGGGTGATGGTGTTGGTGGGGGAGAAGTTGATTGTGCGGTGTAGCCGGCGGTTGTCTACCGCAGGTTTTCGTGAATGGGAATGTGTCCTAATAGACCCGTGCGGTGAGTGAGTGTGGGAATGCAGTAAGGGCAGTTGACGGGGATGCGGCAAATGTAGGCTGGTGCTCCAGTCCCAGGTTCGCCAGTCTCTGTGCGATGGATTCGCATGTGACCGACTAGGCCGATGAGTGGGGCGAACGTGCGGGGACAGTGTAGATAGGATAAGACACGATCGTCTCCTTCTTCAAGACTACTTTCTGGGACTCGTCTCTTCGCTTCTATTGGTAGATAGGATACTTCGTCAATGCCGAAGTACGTTTCAGTGGTGATGATGATGATGGTGGTGGTGGTGGTGGTGGTGGTGGTCGGGCGGAACGAATGATGTCGGTGGATGATGGCAGTGGGGCGGAGACAGTCTGAACGTCGATTACGGGGTGGCGGTCGGTGCAGAGTTCGCCGCAGGGACGAGAGTGGAAGCAGCAGCAGCAGCAGCAGTGGTAGTAGTAGTAGTAGTAGTAGTAGTAGTAGTAGTAGTAGTAGTAGTAGTAGTAGTAGTAGTAGTAGTAGTAGTAGTAGTAGTAGTAGTAGTAGTAGTAGTAGTAGTAGTAGTAGCTGTTGTTGTTGTTGTTGTTGTTGTTGTAGCTGTTGTTGTTGTTGTCGTTGTTGTAGTAGTAGCTGTTGTTGTTGTTGTAGTAGTTGGTGTTGGTGTTACATTGGGTCCTAAGATGTCCAATAAGACCGATTGGTTACCGGAACATCCGTCGGCATCGTGGGCGGGTTGGGGTGGTTGAGTGTGGGCGTTGCGAGGCGGGGCAGTTGTGATTTGCAAGCTTCGCGTTTAAATTTGGCGGCAGAAACGCGGTTGACTTTGTAGGTTGTTGCGCCTGACTGCACTGATCCACTCCAGGTCAGTCGATCTCTGAGGAGGCTTTTCTAGTTGGCCGAGTTGATTTGCAGGCGCTTCAAGGAGGTCCTCCGAATGTCCTTATAGCCTCGGGCGTGATCTCTTGGTCGACGTGAAGCCGTGGTGACATCTCCATAGAAGAGTCGTTTGGGTATCCGCTCGTCTTCCATCCGCATGGGGTGGCCGCTCCGGTGAAGTTGCAGTCGTCTCAGTATGGCTGCGGATTCGCGTCCGTTGCAATGCTTCCGTGTCTGGGACCCGAGCCTATCACCCCGGCTTTAGTATCGGTCGAAGACAGGTGCAGAGGAAGTGGCTGATCTCTCACACCTCCTTTTACACCGTCCGGGTCTTCGCTCCATACAACAGCGTCTCCAGCATGACTGCTTTGTACATCTTCAGTTTGGCGTTGGGGTGGAGAGGATGACGATATCAGATGGTGATTTGCAAGCCAGCGAAGGCTTGACTGACTTGGGAAATCTGGTGGGCCACTTCATCGTCGATTTTGGTGCTGCGAGAGAGGGTATCATCCAGGTAGTTGAAGTTTTCCCCGGCTTGCAGTTCGGCTCCATTGAAGTTAATTTGGGGTGCATTGTCGGCTGCGTTGGGTAGCAGTTGATTCATGACCACCGTCTTCTCTGTGTTGATGATCAGGCCGCAGTTTTCACGTGCGGCGGTGACGAGGTCCATGTGTGACGGCCGATTGTTCTAAACGCACTTTTTCGTTCCTCCTCCCCTTTTCAGAATCCGTGGTCACGTGGACACGACTCGACGATTACCACCGCGCCTGCCCGCTAAGTCTCTGTAATCGTTTACTATTCCCAGATCTGACTCTTTGGATATTCTCCTTTCTATTTTCTGTATCGAGACGGTTAATTCACTTAGAGTACGCGGCCGAGGATTCTCGGAGCGGTTGACTGGATCGTGTCCCTCAGTTCGAGGCGACGTTCTCGTCGTCGTCGTCGGCCTCGCCGTGCAACTTCCGACCGTGAGGTGGCACAGTAGAGCAGAATAGAGCAAGAGAGAAGGTGGAGGAAGAGAAGGTTCAGATAAGGACAAAGGGGCGGGTCTTCTAGTCATTGGGTCAATAGCTTGCTGAGTGCTGAAATGCAATGATGTGCAGGGAAAGACAACTAAGAGTTATTCAGCTTTCCTGGATGGTCACTTACCTTGTGGCCTCCGGTGGGGTTGCAGGCGGAGCCTCATCTGGGAGATAGCGATGCGGTGATCCATGCAGCCAGTGATATTTAGGGGGGGGGAGGGAGGGGAGGGCAGAATTACCGTATGTGGAGCTGCATACACCGATACCCTCACCTGATTGAACCCGCCGGCTGAGGCGGTTACAGGGGTGTGGCCGTCAGGCAGAGCATAGCCTTGGGGAGCCACATGTGAGGGTTGTGTGCTAGTTAATGGACGCTAGGTGTTGTCAACACCTGCAAGCTAGTGAGCAACCTGCTGCGACCATTGCGTGTACCCACAACGGGACATCCCTACACCCCCTAAGCACACCCACCCCCACACCCACACAACGACAAAACTGTGCTCCTTTTCCTACCCAGACCTCACACTGCCGTGCCTTGCTCTTAGCACAATGTTCGTGCAAATCGCACGCAATATAATAGAAGCTGTGCAGAAACCCTTCAGTCTCTGAAGACGGGTAGTCTAAGTTGTTTCCTGAAAGCAATGATAGAAGGACTCCGATATTGCTAGCGAGTGGGTTGTTGCAAGAGATGGGTGGCAAGATGACAAGAGGTCCGTTGATGAATAATCGGAAGTTCACGTTTGCCGAACTTGGCCTCTCATAATTATCGAGTTCGTGGCACCCAGCGCGAGCTGGGGTGTGGGAGTGGGAAGGGAGAGTGAGGTCGACGACTCAGCGCACTTTCTCCTCACTATAAACAATCTGACGCGCTTGAAGCTATCACGGTGCGCTAAAAGCCTTGGCTTGGAAGGTTGCCAACTGACGGGGTAACTTGGACCTCCTCCTTGACCGGAGGCGGTCTGAGAGTCAGGCTGCAATGGCTCCTTTTTAATGTGGCCTTTATGGCACTCCCATCACAGTGTGGGATCCGAGCCAGGCGTTGGCGGCACGCCCAGGTGCGGCTTCGGCCGTGCCAGCCTCCAAATCTCTGTTGTGTTGGTTGAAATCCTGGTCATTTGTTGTGTGGACCAGGGGGTGTGGTGGAACGCCAAGGTGAGGATCCGTCCAAGCCATCCACCTGCGGCCTCTTTCGTTTCCGGTCTTCTTGACTCTGTCTTGACACCGGGCTCGGGCGAGGGAGGAGGAGAGAGTGTAGGTAGATGCGACGCAAGTCTACCGGCACTATAAACCCCTGCGTAAATCACCGTCCCTGCTCCCATTGCTGCTGCAACTGTGGGGCACAGGGTGGACATCATCGAAAACGATGGTCGAACTGTCATCCAGAGCCATTACCCCAGATTATGAGCAGCTGACTGCTCCTCGACTAGAGATTACGAAATAGCTTTTTCATAGAGAGAGATAATTTACAGGACATTTAACAACATCGCGAATTATTGAAGTTCTGTAATCTTCTGTAGAACTCTGTAAATCGCCGCATCCCATTCACCTAGCAAGTCCATTCAGCATTCCCAGGCGGCCTACAGCGGCCTCTTCCTGACTGAAAGGGGATTATAACAATTCGGTCATCTTCCTAGTCCGAAAAATAACTCCGGATCAAGGTGAAGTTCCGTTCTTTATCTCTGGATTTTGAGTATTTGCATGAAGTTCACCTAATACTCAAGAATCAGTCGTGAAAAAGTTATACAAATCTTCCTCGACTCGGTCGACCTTGTTATAACTTGGATAGTTTCTACATTCAGAGAGCCTGTGCATTCATTTTACAAGTCTGTGATTGGTAGATGTGGCGGCTGGGACGAGACACCGCACATAGTTTTCAGTGCGGACAAACGACTTACCCTAAATGCACATCCCGCATGCCTGCCACATCGTCTCCGCCCGGTTTGCCTTACCCCTTTCTTCCTGCTACCTCTGTCTCACTCGCCCACCCCTCGCCACAGTGACGCGTGTCGGCTTACGGTGGTGCGGCTGCTGCAGCAGCGCTTTGATTGGTTCATTAGGTGACCACCGATCAGGAGTTGCGCTTAATGAGGAAGAGTGACGGATGTCCCATTGGTTAAGGTGGTTTGCGCTGAGCGCAATTCAGGAGAGAAGAAATTCCCAGCACTATTCACGTTGTATCATAGCGGATTCATTAGTAAATCTCATGATCACCGACAAAATAACTCTCGTGGAACAGCTGAAGAGTTAAGGTGAGTTGTTTCCCCCCCTCGCCACGCTTAAAGTTCCTACGTAGCCCAAAGTATCTTTGAGTCCTTACCCTAGTTAATGAAAACTGTTCGAAATTGTCACTTTTTAATTTCCTCAGAAATTATCTACGAAATTGGAGTATCTAGCAGAAAACAGACAGATGGGGGATGCTGGGGAACCAACTGACGAGCCGAACCCCTCGCAGCTGCGCAATGCAGCGGCAGAATATCGGCAAAACACGCGTGTATGGGCTTTTGGCTAGCACCTGTGCTATTAGTATGGTATTACCTTACCCCAACTGTTCGAAATTTTTGAGGAGAGCTGATAGAACCTACTTGAAATGAATTAATACGGAAGATGGTAATCAGTTGATGATAGAGAAAACAACGATAGGTCTGTATTGCCAGCATGCAACCTGCCTCACTTATTAGAGTTGTCTTATAGATTTCATAATTTTCAATCAACTGACCTCACTATTAGGTTTTGCAGGGAACCTCTTTTGTAAAGTAAGACGGCTGTCAGTCACGTGTGTTTTGGCCTTCGAGCAAAATGCTTCCGCGGGTGCATATGTCAGGGATGTGAGCAGAAACTCAGCTTGCCTAAGAAAAGCGAAAAAAGGATGCAGTGCAGTTACATTCATTAAGTCAGGTTATCCCGGAGTCGCGTGTAGAGAAGAAAATTTGGACTGGAAAAGTTTATAACATCGCACAGACGTTACACCATAGTTTGCTTGCAAAATTAACTAGCTGCCTAAGGCAGAAGCATTGAGTTGACGCCTACACGGGGAAGTCTTATGCATTTGTCTCTGCCGCCTCCGCCTGCTTTTGTTAAAACTTCAACTGCCTTTTGGATTTGTCTAAAGAACTCCAAGCAAACATATAGCTATATCCAAGAATTTCATTTTTGGGGAGTCAGATACGGAAACGAATCATAAACTTGTTCTATATGAGATGAAGAATTAAGCACATCTGTTTCTCGATACCGCCGAAAAAGCGAATTGGCAGAAGCGTTAGTGTTATACTAATCATCGTTTCCTCTGGACCCCAAAAAAATGTTATCTTCCAAAATCCAAAGGTGATTTATTGCCTTAAGTGGATGTTTGGTGGCGTGGACAGGGTCCCACTTATGTGCTGTATGTACCTGTTAAAAGTCTGAAGTCTGCGATCAGGTAGCATTCTTCCTGTTTCCTGCATGCGGGGTAACGGGTGGAAGTAACATAGCAGGACTAATCTACCCGGATTTCCGAATTTTCTGAATTAGTATATCAGGTTTGCACGGTTATTACTTAATTGTCACCCGTGTGGACTGCGATTGATCAAGTTTTGTTCAAAACTTAATATCTTCCGAGGAAGGCAGTCACTACTGTCTGATAAGTGAGCATACGTGTCCGTGTTGACAAATGACTGTAAAAAAAAAGATTGGATGTGACCTACTTGGTCTTTCTTGCCTGGGACGACAAAAAATTCCGAACAAGATACTTGTGTGACCACACAAAGGCCGATTCGGAGCGTCGTATAGTGGATCGCACAGAACAAAAGTATCTGTACGAGAATTCTGACGGTTTGCGGCAATTTCTAATGCCGTCCTGTTTTTCAAAATTTTGAATTAATGCTCACCGATCAAACTGAAAGCTGTTTCCTCCGTTTTGAACTTTTCAATACCAATGGATGCTGATACAAATGCAGTCCTGGTACTGAGTTTCGACAATTTTAACGTCGTGTAAGAGTAACTGTGTGCTGTATAGGTCCGAACCGTCAAATATCCCATCAAGAATTAAGGCTTGCAATCTGAAAAGGGTTTTGAGATTTTATGTTTTGTGTCGGTTAAACCGGGGGCAAATCAGCCGAAGACACTGCTGTCTGAGGGAATATATTTTAATAAATTTGCTTGGCCGAACTCATAACTTCTCAGAAACAACAGGACGAGATAGAGTTAGGTAATTTTTATTCCATGCGTATCTGCCCATTCTTTCGGTGTTGAATCGTTTTCCTCAGTTTTCAAGAGTCCCTTTGAAAGGGTTACTTGACGTCTTCGTTATTTATCGTTTCATTAAAATGGACAGATGTTCTACGGTTTATCAACAAGAAATGTTAAGTATCCTACTTCAGCTTGCCTCGCTAGCAGCAAGGCGCAATAACATATGGAGATGACTATTACTTGGTGACTGTGTTGCATCCTTTTTTTGCAGAAATCACCTTTAAAAAAACTACACCGAACGCTAAGCATAATACGTGTTAAAACGGACCTACTGATGGGAACAGGTTGATTGGACTGGCCATCTCTGCCTAAGTCGCGCATATCTGGTGTCCTTGAGAAGAAAGTGTGTCGCTTAGTCATTGTGGCAGCTTCGATGAAAACAGAGACATCGGAGTATTTCATTTTTCGTCCCGCAAAAAAGAATGTGTTCTTTCGAGCTGCATTTAGAATTACCGATCTGACGATTATCAGACTTCTTCCCTGCCCTCGACTGCTCAAACTGCGGACCATATAATAATATGTGGATACAAACTTAGGATCAAGAGGTTCGACTTTACCGGCCTGCAACATCAAGGAAAGCAGCGGTTCCTGCCGAAAATACTTGAGCTGCCGTAAATTTACTTCGGGCTTGACTTCAGTAGAGACGTGCCGAGTGCTCAGTATCCATAAAATATCTCGCGGACTTTAACGTTATACTGGGGAATACTTGACGTCGACATACTTTCCACTGATCTAAGCATTCATCTTAAAGTGTCCCAAAATGGAACTTTCAAGACCTCTACACTGTTAGAAGTTCTTCAGTCTAAACTATGACTGTCCCTTAAGACGGTCGGTTTAGAAAGGTACTGGAGGGGAGCAAACTGTCCCGAACCTGTCATTAATTTTGATGTAACTTGGCTATTCTTCTGGAAAACTTGATAAAAGAAAATCGAGTTCGAGCCACCAGATTTCTTTTTCGGTTCTGCGCCTTGTGGCCCTATAGTATAAAGTAACACTTTTTTGGCAATTTCCATCCCCTTCAAACCCGCAGTTTATTTCAATTTCCGGAGTGTTCAAGCGCAGTTGACCGCAAAGCATAATGGCCCGTTTTCCACTGCGCACATATTCCCCTATTCTCTGTAATCAGGAAGCCTATTCTGAATTCCTTCCTTAACCTTAGTACAGTTAAGCCAAGGCAATTGAACACGAATTAAGCTGCTGGTAGTCAGAGCGAAGGAGGCTCTTACAATTAACCTGCCCGCAAAACGTAGAGGGAGCTCCAGAACCAGAGCGGACGATAGTTAATATTGCTAGGGGTTTTCACCGACCTGGATGCAGCCTGGAGCACGTTTGTCCTGTCACGTCTAACAGTCGAATAGAGTCAAGTAGTCATGCATAAAGGATATTAATACGATAAAAAAAGCTCGTGACTTAATTACCGATGCTCAGTAAGTAAGTGTTCTGGGTTCGAGCTCTGAGTTATCCAAACCTGGAAATGAGGCATGACTGGCGGCTGCTAGTAAGCCAGAAATAGCCCTTTCAGTCTTACCGCCCTCTGGCGAATGCCCTTCAGCAGGGCGACTACCCACTCCCGAGTGCTGTATGGCATCATCGACGACGCTGGCGCCATTTAGGGCGTTGTCGAGCATCAGGCTACGAACTGAGGCACAAAAGGCCAAAAACAACAAGGTAAGGAGACCCAAGCCACAAACACAAGGGCGTGGCAGTCGCTAGATGTGATGATTTGAAATGCGCATATTCCACTGCGTATTTCGGCGAGAGTCGCATTTGCGATTAATCAGCAAAACCTATCAGCGAATCAAAATACATGTATGAAATGATCACACTCGAAATCGACTGGTGAATCAAATCAGACCACTTCAGATCAAGGCATAGTGTAGGATTTAATCAGGGTGTATTTCACAATAAGAATAAGATGGATCAGCCTGAACGTTGACATGTGCGTTGAGGAAAATCGAACTTATGTCAGTCGGAGATCACATTCATCCTGAAATAGATAGAAAGTCCAACGAAAAAACGCCGAAGTACCACACTGTAGCACGAGCAACAAAATCGTTTCCATTATTTTCGAAGTGAACGCTTCCTATAGGAACGTCATTTCTTTCGGGGACATGTGGACGTGGACGGTAGACAGTGCCATTACTTAGTGTGAATAAACAGACGAGAACATTCCGTTCCAGGTGAGCAAATAGTCAGCTTCCTGCAATTAGCCAGAATATACATGCCGACGAATACAGAGGAGGAAAGGGAGGCCAGTCAAGCAGTCCCACGGAAACGTATCTGGTCCAGGTTGTCAGAGCTGAATAGTTGACGCTGGCGCGTCCTCCGGAGTAGGGATTCAACTGTTTATCACGCCTGGGGCAAAAATGCTTTAATAAACCCGTCCAAACCTGGCGCGGCAGCAGGTCAAAAATCAAACGCCCGTCTTCCCCAAACGGATATGTGTCAGGTGCTCTGGAGCTGAAGTTTGTGTGTGACTTTCTGATAGTTGCTAATGAGCATAAAATATCCATAAAAGACTCCATAATTCTTGTCGGATTATTTACACTTTTAGTTTACGGAGCGTCCGGGTTTGTCGTTATCCGTAGCGCTCTCGTGGCCATTCGTTTTCCCAATTTTCCTGTCTGAAAGTGTTGGTTTTTATTATGGCTTTAGCGTTTTCTGTCCATCATCTCAGTGCTTACAATATACCGAGTAAGTCCTCATGCTGCCATCCTTTTGGGAAGTCCCTGGCTTGAGTCAAGTGCTTTATCCTATACCGTTCGTCAATGCTTGAAACTCCCATCACTACAGGCAACACGGTTTTATGATGGCTCGTTTTTAGGTTTCGGAAGAGACAGGCATTAAGTTAAATGCACACGCCCAAAGACCGTCAAAGTTCGTTTTTATGTCCAGCTGGCTAAGCATTGGGTGGAACAGTCAAAATTTCGATCCGCGAAGCATCGACGCTCACGCATGAATTTTCGGTTTTATTTCTCACAGTTGTTCGCAATTAATTATCCAAGAGGGGAAAATTTGTAGAAACAATGAGAAAATCAGGTTTTACAGGTCATTTTAAAATAACGTAAACCGACCAGCCGCGGAACTGAAATGAACAACCTTTGAGTTGCGAATTGGATATGCTTGTCGGTCTCATGAAGTAACTCCTGCGTCGCGATAAACAATTTGTAGATTTAAATGCGCAGTCAATCTTTCTACCACGTAGTGGGCTCTGAACCCGAAGTCAGATCTGGAGATTCGAAACGGATTTCGTAGGCAATCTAGATTATCTTTTTCCGCACTTGGACCCTTGTCTGTTCTGGGACGTAGGTGGCCTGGGGTGGGATTACCACCCTGGCGCCAGGGGAGTCAGCATAATACGACCGTACGAATCACTATCCCTCCTACGAATGTTATTCAATGCTCCGGTTGATAGAGGAGACGTATTCCGCGACCGACTGTCCTTTGGTGGCAGGCCAGCCTCAAGTGTGCCACCCGGATGGCGAAAATCGATTGACGACGAACGTGCGCTGAAGTCGACGACGCATGCACAGACGTGCACGAGTGCGCGCGCGTATGTGCGCAAGCGCACGTTGCGGTGGTGGAGCCTTTCGTCTGACGGGGGTGCGCTTATTACAGACCCAAACAGGCGAGCCGACTTATTGGTCGCTAAGGCAGCCATGACAAACAAGGAGAGCATCAGACCGCTGCCGTGCCGTGTGCTAGTGTGTGGCCTGAGTGACGGGAGGCGGGGAGAGGGGGGTGGAAGAGGCGTGACAGCAAGCGGCAGCGAACCAGCGCCAGAGTGGAGCGTGCGATAGGCGAGGACTTGTCAATCTCGTGTCAAATCCAATGACCTGGAGTTAGACTCCAACGTTAACAAGTTCCACCACCACCGCCACCATGGGTGGAGCTGAGACGAACAATGTACTCGCGCGCTGAACGATGATCACGCCCGGCTGGCAAAGATCACCCACGTATGCACGCTAACGCACACGCACTCACACACACACACACGCACTCAAATGCATACGCGTGCACATCCGCAATATATGGCAAAATTGGTGTCAGTAACCTACTTTAACTGCAGTTTTACACACATACACAATTCATCGGTAGGAGGGGTCGCTGGACCGTGTCAGACAGGCCTGATCTCTGCGGCGAGGGTTTGTTTACTAACGGCGACCCCGTGAACCCGGTCTCGCCTCAGCACTTTGCTCGCTGGATCTCAGTTTCCGCCTTCGGCCTCGACGTCACTCCAGTCCTCTCCCACCACTTCCCCCAAAACCGTAAGGGATTATTCACCTTTTTAGCACTTTTGTGCTTATTCGCAAATCTTGCGTGTCTCGCATTCCTAGTTCGTTTTGGTGACAGATTTATGTGATTTTTCAAAAGCTTAGGTCCCCATATTCGCGTTTATCATCATACTTAATGTCATTAGAGCACACAGGCGTGAGTAAGTCTATTCCTTTAAAATTTGACTACTTGGGGAAAAGGAAAGCAAAAACAGCAACGTCTGAACCCCTCTTTTCTTTACCGAAAACCTCTGTGACTTTTTGGAGCAGCTGCTGAGGGAAGTGAGCCAAATCTGGCAGAGTATTGTCGCAGCTGTCTCGGATCCGGTTTAACTACGGTAGTATTCAACCATGTCGTTTTTAGGGCCAGCATTATGGTTACAGAGTAACATTAAGACGACTTTTGGTACGTAGATCCCTCTGATTTCTGCTTTCGCCCACTGTAATCCGTCCCCTGATAAGAGATTAACTAGGGTTAGGATCGGATCACGTCCCAACAAGAAAAAGCCTTTTGAGATTTACTCAATGGGCATTTTTCATCCAGATGCTCTTGTAGAAATTATAATGCTTCTGACTCTGATGCCGCATATGGCAGAGGTGGTCTGAGAAAGTCGGCCGCCTAAGATCCTCTGTCGTATATTCGTAAGCCAAAGCATGTTTTAATAAGCAAGCACTTGTGGAAATTAATGGGTATCTTTGACATTTGAATATTATATTCGACCTCGGCCGGGTTCGGACTCACGACAACAATGTTATGATTTCTGTACAGCTAACGCTCTAACCACCTGAGCTAGGATGCCCCGGTGGGGGGAGGGGGGGTAGGTGAGTTCAATCACAGTTTGGTCAAGTTTACCCGCACAGTCTACTGCAACACATGGAATCCACTAACTCTGATACGGCAAGCCGGCTTTCCTAGCAAAATTGCATAAGCAATCGACCTGGAATCCGCTAGATGACTTCTAGGCTCACTTAGTTAAGTGTTTTTGGCATGCTCGAATAATTCGGATTGACGCAGTTGCAATAGGCTGTGCGGGTAACTTGACCCAAATGCAACCAAATTCACAGCCCGTGGTGGGGTCTCGTAGCTCAGGTGGTTAGAGCGTTGGCTGTACTCAAGCCTTGTCCTCTCTGTCGTGGGTTCGAGTTCCACCTAGGCCGTCCGGTTTTTTACAAGTGCATCCGAATAAAAATGCCAAAAGGAACCTGAGTGACCCTGACTGTCGTAGTATCCCTTCCAAGTGGGTTGAGATAGTCATCAACCAACTAATAAAATGATTGTGCAGACATTTCTGGGAAAATAACAGCCATGACGGCATAATGCTTCCGAATGCATAGTTTTCGAAGGCATATGAAGTACTTCTTAGTTTAAAATATTAGGCGCCCCTTTAACTTAAAAATTTGGCTAGATCGCAGTTGGTAGCCAGGCCCCGTATTACAGGTGGCGGGGGGTTTGTTTACTGGGGCTATTTTGTGGAGTTCCATAATCACATCTGACCCATTTGGCTTCCGTTTTACGTTTGAAGTTAGGATTAGGGTACCGGTTAATGATTTCCGATTTTCGGGTTAGGGTTATGCCTTTCGGCTTAGGTTTTCGCGTTACTGTTAGGGTTTGAGCGTACGATTAGGTTTCAGTATTATGGTTAGGTTTTCCAGTTACGGCTATGTCTAAGGGCTACGGTTACGTTTACGATTTCGGTTAGGGTTAGGATTGCCGTAAGGGTTAACGGTTAACGTTTAAGTTTGAGGTTAGGGTTAGAGTTAGGGTTAAGGTGAGGATTAGGGTTAAGGTCGCCGTCCGCTTCCCCATTCCTGGCTACCAACTGCGATCTAGCCAAAACTTTTTTGTAATGGGGAGTTTATCCAACAGATCAGTTTGATATATTGGTAGAAATTCTTCTTAAGTGCCAAAATCGTATTTCCTAGTGAAAATCTCACATTCTGAAAACAGCGTCTGCGTAAAAACTTTCCAGGCTGAAGGAGACGATAAGCTTTTCCCCCCTATTTTAAATTATGCACTTACCAGATTCCTATATCCCGCTACAAGCTCTGCCTTAAACCCCAATGATACAGTTCGGTAATATGTCATATGAGAAGCCGAATACCTGTCTTATAAGCTTTTATTTTCGCTTGTTGAATGAAGCGATTTCGAAGGACTCTCCAGAATGATTGCGTTGAGCGTAAATAAAGAATATGCGGGAACTCATTGACAAAATACACACTAGTTAGATGAATGAGCCAAAAAAATATTGCAAATGAGAAACCCCTGTGGTTACTCCGATCCCCACAGAAAGCAAACAAAAGAGACACCTGCGTGAGTAAAGCCTACGAAGATTAATAGTGGAAAATCAAGGTATCGTGGAGAGGTGTTTGGGAAAACTGCAATTTATCTCCAAACAGTGCTATTTGATCTGCTGTGCCTTTGCCCGCCCGCGAAAGCAAATTTGCAGCCCTGCACAAGTCAACATTATCTTTTTATCCGGTGCAAGAAATGACCCCAGAAATCGATACGTCTTGGAATCAGTCGTGCCCACAGTTCTACGTGCGTAAATTTTAAATGAACTAAGCAAGTAGAGGAGACCAGTATAGAAGAGACTGAGCACGGTTAGAATTCGAGTTCGAGTTTAAGTGAAGAATAAGGTAGGCTTAGGGCTGACCCAAACTCTTACCTTAACCCAACAAAAATGGGCAATTAAATGGAGTTCTTAAAGGGGGGTTCTTGACCAAGAAAATAAGGATGGTCTGCTTAACCGTTGTATGCAATGTTAAGAAGCCGCCAGTCACTTCCAAATATGAAACCGACCAAGTGTAAATAGAAGCGATGAGACTAGTCTCAAAAAGCAGTCGTGAAGAAGGAGACACGATCCCTGCAACAAGAGCCTTATGTGTCTGACATCTCGGGTTCCTGCTCGAACCCATCACCAGAGACAACAACCGCATCTGTTGTTGTCCTTGATAATAGGTTCGAGCAGGAACCTGAACCACCAAGCGAATAGAGCTCTTTTTTCAGGGCTCACGTCTTCTTCTTCTTCAGAACCAAATGCAGTCACTAGTTGGTGTTGATTTCCCAGTGTAATAAGAGTGAATTGTGTACAAGTTGTATTATAGAGAATAGGTCGGTCAGAGCATCCGTCCCACTGAATGTTAGATAGGAAGTCAGCGATCCGAGAATTTTACCCCGACAGACGTGTGCCATAAGCTGTCTTGGTTTTCTTTGTCATCAATCTAGAATTCACACATTCGAATGTCCTGCCTTTTAAAACATATCTGAGGAACTATTTTGTTCTGTCTAGCCCCGGTACTAAAAAATAACTTAGTTTGTGGCTGTAGAAACAATAGGCGAATCACAGAACCGTGTCGATTTTTGGTGCTGAGTCAAGCAGTGGGCTTGGTTTTATGCACTCGTCGTCACACCCCTAAAAGTTATTCACTAAGGGATACACACGTAGGAGCAAACGAAATCGCGGAAATAAGGCTCATGTTCGGAGTGTCTAACCGTTAAAATAGCACTAACCACAAACCATAGCCTAAACCTAAACCTGATCGTAATTGCAAACCTGACCCAGTCCGTAACCGTAAACTTAACTTGAGCTAGTAAAAAACCCGGAATTTTCTAGGGAGGAGATGGTAGGTGTATCTTCTTACGGAGTTTTTACCTGTCGAGGTTTGGGATGCAGATTTTGCAAAGATACTTCGCAGTTATCGGTTATTTGAAGTCCTGAGAAAACGATTATTCTCACTGAAAGAAGGGGAGACAGAAGTGTTGTGTCCAGGGGACTACTCGAAGCACCTGATAACAAAATTTACTTATTTTGTACCGGACGGCGGCATTATATGGTCTTGATGATTTCCGCAATTTTATTGATACATCTCGCCATGGGAGTCAGTAATCCCACTGCAGATTATGCTGCACTCCAGGCCAGAGGTCTGGTTCGCACACTGCGTAAACTGTTATAACATTGAAAAGCCCCTTGCACATGCATTCTGACTGGACTCCTCTTCTGGTAGTAGGCCCTGCATCAATTAATGCCGCAATATCAGCTGCACTCTGCTAGCTCGGATAGTTTTCTTATTGAAAAACACGAGAATGACTCTCAAGGTGCACAAGTGATGAAAACCTGCTCATATAAATTACCCATTTAAATGCCCTAAGTGTGCCTCATTTACTTAGCTGGTTTCGATGTCACAGTTAAGGGTAACATGTCAGACGAAGCCATCTTCATGGACGTTGAAATTATGTCGTTCTAGGTTGAGGATTTGAGATCTTCCTGATATAAAGTAATTTCCTCGGACCTGCAAGTATGCTGAAGGAGGTCATTTTAACACCCACAGTCCTCGTAACGATACTTTTCGAGACTTATGCCTTCTGGCACCGATTTAAAAACTACCTTGTACCTCCTGCAGCAGAAGCGAAGCTGAAAGTAAGGTTTAATAAACGATTTCGGGGGTTCCATCCGCTGGGTTCAATACTTGTGTGAAACCTAGATGGTTAAACAGCTATTTTGCGATGCCATCTTTTCGTGCCTGCACTAGTTCAAGTCACCTTGATGTGGCTTTCGCCGTCCTATATCTGTCTTGGGACAACATGCGAACGCTCCGGTTTCATTTGCAGTTCTATTCCAGAGTCACCACGGGCAGTTGCATAATAACGACCGATCGGCAAGGAGAGGCTTTTCCATAAAGTGCAATGACGACTTGCATGTTGATTCATGACTTATTTTTCGTCATCAACCACCCATACCTCCGTCCGAGGTCAGATCCGTACAGGTAAATCCGGCGCCAACTGTGCACGGGCTTCTATAAGATTACTCGACACAAAGATTCCAAGCATACTGTTGACAAGCTTTCGCCTTCTGCTAACTATTGATCGTCCTGCCATATCGGAGTTAAACTCAATCATCTAAAGAGGAGCACATCATGGAAAAAAACTTATCGCGACTAAGTGGGGCTTGAAGGCATCGCTACTAGAGAACAATCATCCGACAGGAGGACAGAATGCTCTGTGACATTTGCATTCAAACCATACGTTAGGGGTCGTCCTACAAACGTGAGGGCAGATGAGCAGATAACTCAGAGGTGCAATTTCAGGGTCTAACAACCTGTTTGTAACCAGATGGTATATTATTCGTGCATCAGATTTTTAAATCCCTGATAGGAAATGATTTCCCATGCAAGCGAGAATAACTTAAGGAACTTACTGCACAATCTTATGCTTCAAATTTAAAGAATTTTCAGCATTAGCAAGCCCATATACTATGCTCGCTAACCACCATCCTCTGTCATTCAGTCCGATGTGACTATTTATAGACAGACTTAAAGAAAAAATTTGGGTCATTGTGGCTAAATCTCATAGGCACACGCCAAATGCAACTGGAGCTCATATATATGTTCCATTTTAATCTACATAAAGGAGAGAAAAATCTGACGGCAGCACTTCATAATACTCCACGCACAAACAACAAGTAAATTTGTGTGCGTATTTTATATTCGAAAGTTTTCTGTCATATTGGAAAAGCTGAAACTCACCTGTAGTGTGAATGCGCACTTAACTGTACATCGTTCATTAAACATTGTAGGCATTAAGCGGAAAGGCAGGGTAAAACGTTTGGTTTGAATAAGACAGACAATTCTGCAGGGCTTTCAGGTGGGACCCTCGGATAGATCCTACGAGTATGAACAAAAGACACTTCATGGGACGCATTTCATTATCAGTCCTAACTGAATTTCTCACATACCTGGGCTATGGTTGCATCAAGATTTTGTTTCCGTTTCACCTTAAAATAGGCCGAGGTTGAGACACAGAGTGACCGCAATCTGCATTGAACAAACAAAAATCAGCACACTGCGCGAACGGAAGACTGTGGTGTTCGTTGTTCGAAACAAAGTCTCTCCTCTTCTTACACCTGCGTTGGAAAGCGTGGATTATTGCAGTTTCTTAATTAGTAATTATACTAGCGAAGTCCGATTCGGACCTATTTAGCATCGACTCGGGGTTTGTTCTTCGGCAAGACTTAGTGGGCTCTGTTTATATAAAAGATTCCTATCGGGTATTACCGGGAGGTCGTAATAGAAAACACCGACTGCTATCCCAGGGGGCAGGATTATTCGTTACCCAAAATCTACTGCCTTCTTAGTCGTTAACTTCCAACGCTCATCTTCTGCAGCCAGTAAGCTTACCATTAATTGCTTAAGGTAAATCCTGTCATGCTTATTTTGAGCTTGTCGACAAGGGCACCTGTAGAAGTTCTTCAGCCTGTCAACCGAGATTGTCCCAGCCGGACACAACAGGATTTCGACGCAGGAGTCTGGGGGACAAGGAAGAAAGTGGGTGTTGTAGACGTTCAGGAAGAATCCGCTCATTAAAGCGGGGTATATTAATTCATGAAGTTGGACATTCGTCGGAGCTGCAGCAAAAATATGGTTAGATGCGGTTTGGCAGCCTCGCCTGATGGACACGATACCGTTGGAGTTGGAGTTGAGGGTTAGGGTTAGTGGTCATGATCAGGGGTCATGGTTAGGAGTTATAGTTAAAGATTACGGTTAGGGATAGGGGTTATTGCAACTATTTCTCAACCGTCGAAAGTACAGTACCTGTGCTAACTCATGAAATGTCACGAATTAACACAGGTAAACGACTTTAACGCAGAATCGGTAAACACTACGGCTCCCAAAGTCTGAAAGCGGAAAATAAAAGATGTGTTAAAGAAATAAAGCAAAGTTGGTTTAGAAAGTATTATTTACTGGGATAAAAATAAATAATTTTCGACAGAAGTCACATTTTCGAGAAACGCCGATATTACAACCAAGTTAATAAAGGCTACGTATGAGGGCGTATAAAGGAGGAGTGCGCATAAAAGGGCAAAAATAATTAAGGACAGAAACAGATACAAAAAATCAGTACTTTGTTGATTGTCCATTTGAATTACTAACGGCAGAAAGTCTGTCAGACATGGACATGACGAGGTTGTCTATGGTGGATTGTAAAATGTAATTATTGAGTATGAAATCCAATTTGTCCTGCATTGAAAGAGTCTTCTTAGCTTTGTGCCAACTTCTTTTGATTATTCCAAAAAGATTTTCGATAGGATTCAAATCGGGACTGTTGGCCTGGATGAAAATGGATTGGAGGCCAAGTGCGGAGAGGGTGGTTGTTGTCTAAAATGTTAGATTATATTTGCAAGCGGCATCAAATTCGTACCTCTTTAGAGCGGTGGACAGGTGCATCGTCGTGCAAAATTACAGTATCCATTCGGCGCCGACTTATGCCGTTTTAGCCGAAAGCATCGTTGACAATTGCAATAAACACCTTGCTGTTGATGGTGTCGGATGTTGACCGGCAGACAGGTCGCTCACCGAATTTAATCGCCATCCAAACCATCATCCGCCGACAGTTCTTGAATGTTGCCGTCGCTGTAGTGCGTTCTCTTGGGAAGTTCTTTCCACTTATGACGGCTTGGAGCGATTTCGTAGGTTTGTCTAAAAATAAAACCTCATCGCAGAAGAAAATGCTCCTCCAAAATGAAGTCCTGTAATCAATATAATTCTTAGCAAATAAAAGCCGTTCTATAATTAGTTTTCTACTTAAATATGGCTTAATCATGGCCTTCCGCCGCTGCAGTTCAAATTCCTTAATCCTTTTCCTAATGATGTTCATAGAGAACATCGGCAGATGTTCCCGTTGAATGGTCTCAATGGGCATGTAATGAAACTTTCTTAATGTATGACGAATAAAATCGTCGTCTTGCTTACTTGTGGACTGTTTGGGTCCCCTAACTTATTTCTAGGAACAGTTTTATCATTAATAATGCGCCACAGAGTGACCTTACTAATATTGAAAATACTAGCTAACGACTCACGCGGGATCCCCTCCGCCGCTAATTTTCGAATACGCTGGAAGCCAACTCCGGATAAGTATTGTTTAGACATAGGCATCGTTTGACATGACAGAGAAAGGTGACTGCATGTCGCGCGAACTCAATATATATTCGTTTACGATACGCATTTTCGGTCTGGTAAAACAATAACACTGATAAACTTTTTTATTTCGGTATTTTGAAACATAAAACTTTACGGATTTGTAAAATAGAATTTTTAGATGAAGAATCGCACCTTATTTCTTGAACACCATAAGATATAATTTATCTGCATTTCTCTGATTTTCTTGATATTGAAATTTAAATTTTTCTTTTTGTACGAAAGTTTATTGTAAAATTTCTTCCTTTTATTAATCTTCCTAAACAGATTAATAAGGTAAAACAAAGAATTTCGATCCGAAAGCTTTAATAGCGTAGGAAACTGTTTGAATATCAGGAATCCTCCGATTTCGCCTAAATTCGGCCCGTTTTCTATTTAATATACGGATCCGTATCGAACTTTCCTTCAGCAATCGGCCTTTTCGTCCTTATTTCAACTAAATAAGCACAAATAAGGACACCAACAATATGCTACAGTCTCCACTCTAATTTTGACCTCGGCATTTCATAAGTTAGCACAGGTACTGTACAACCACTCACTCCCGATAGCTTTTCTTTTGCATACAACTACTTGACCTCGTCGCCTGTGCGTTCTCCGACTCCACCAGTAAAAACGCCTACTTCTACCGGTCCCATATTAGAGGTGGCTGGGGTTCGCTTACTTCAGGTGGGGCTATTAAACCAAATCTGAGCAAAACGCTTTATTCGTTGGTCCTTACTGTTCCCTATGTATCCTCTGCACCTTTCCGTTGTGAAGCCTTGAGCGCATACAGTCTGCTCCCAGGTGATCGCAGTCGGATAAGGATTTCATGTGTACTAATTATGCGGACTTCGA
>CACRXP010000841.1:205558-217088 GCA_902702965.1 Spirometra erinaceieuropaei
AACTTAAGGAACTTAATGCATAATCTTATGCTTCAAATTTAAAGAATTTTCAGCATTAGCAAGCCCATATACTATGATCGCTAACCACCATCCTCTGTCATTCAGTCCGATGTGACTATTTATAGACAGACTTAAAGAAAAAATTTGGGTCATTGTGGTTAAATCTCATAGGCACACGCCAAATGCAACTGGAGCTCATATATATGTTCTATTTTAATCTACATAAAGGAGAGAAAAATCTGACCGCAGCACTTCATAATACTCCACGCACAAACAACAAGTAAATTTGTGTGCGTATTTTATATTCGAAAGTTTTCTGTCATATTGGAAAAGCTGAAACTCACCTGTAGTGTGAATGCGCACTTAACTGTACATCGTTCATTAAACGTTGTAGGCATTAAGTGGAAAGGCAGGGTAAAACGTTTGGTTTGAATAAGACAGACAATTCTGCAGGGCTTTCAGGTGGGACCCTCGGATAGATCCTACGAGTATGAACAAAAGACACTTCATGGGACGCATTTCATTATCAGTCCTAACTGAATTTATCACATACCTGGGCTATGGTTGCATCAAGATTTTGCTTCCGTTTCACCTTAAAATAGGCCGAGGTTGAGACACAGAGTGACCGCAATCTGCATTGAACAAACAAAAATCAGCACACTGCGCGAACGGAAGACTGTGGTGTTCGTTGCTCGAAACAAAGTCTCTCCTCTTCTTACACCTGCGTTGGAAAGCGTGGATTATTGCAGTTTCTTACTTAGTAATTATACTAGCGAAGTCCGATTCGGACCTATTTAGCATCGACTCGGGGTTTGTTCTTCGGCAAAACTTAGTGGGCTCTGTTTATATAAAAGATTCCTATCGGGTATTACCGGGAGGTCGTAATTGAAAACACCGACTGCTATCCCAGGAGGCAGGATTATTCGTTACCCAAAATCTACAGCCTTCTTAGTCGTTAACTTCCAACGCTCATATCCTGCAGCCAGTAAGCTTACCATTAATTGCTTAAGGTAAATCCTGTCATGGTTATTTTGTGCTTGTCGACAAGGGCACCTGTAGAAGTTCTTCAGCCTGTCAACCGAGATTGTCCCAGCCGGACACAACAGGATTTCGACGCAGGAGTCTGGGGGACAAGGAAAAAAGTGGGTGTTGTAAACGTTCAGGAAGAATCCGCTCATTAAAGTGGGGTATATTAACTCATGAAGTTGGACATTCGTCGGAGCTGCAGCAAAAATATGGTAAGATGTGGTTTGGCAGCCTCGCCTGATGGACACGATACCGTTGGAGTTGGAGTTGAGGGTTAGGGTTAGTGGTCATGATCAGGGGTCATGGTTAGGGGTTATAGTTAAAGATTAGGGTTAGGGTTAGGGGTTAGTGCAACTATTTCTCAACCGTCGAAAGTACAGTACCTGTGCTAACTCATGAAACGTCATGAATTAACACAGGTAAAAGACTTTAACGCAGAATCGGTAAACACTACGGCTCCCAAAGTCTGATAGCGGAAAATAAAAGATGTGTCAAAGAAATAAAGCAAAGTTTGGTTTAGAAAATATTATTTACTGGGATAAAAATAAATAATTTTCGACAGAAGTCACATTTTCGAGAAACGCCGATATTACAACCAAGTTAATAAAGACTACGTATGAGGGCGTATAAAGGAGGAGGGCGCATAAAAGGGCAAAAATAATTAAGGACAGAAACAGATACAAAAAATCAGTACTTTGTTGATTGTCCATTTGAATTAATAACGGCAGAAAGTCTGTCAGACATAGACATGACGAGGTTGTCTATGGTGGATTGTAAAATGTAATTATTGAGTATGAAATCCAATTTGTCCTGCATTGAAAGAGTCTTCTTAGCTTTGTGCCAACTTCTTTTGACTATTCCAAAAAGATTTTCGATAGGATTCAAATCGGGACTGTTGGCCGGGATGAAAATGGATTGGAAGCCAAGTGCGGAGAGGGTGGTTGTTGTCTAGAATGTTAGATTATATTTGCAAGCGGCATCAAATTCGTACCTCTTTAGAGCGGTGGACAGGTGCATTGTCGTGCAAAAGTACAGTGTCCATTCGGCGTCGACTTATGCCGTTGTAGCCGAAAGCATCCTTGACAACTGCAATAAACACCTTGCTGTTGATGGTGTCGGATGTTGACCGCCAGACAGGTCGCTCACCGAATTTAATCGCCATCCAAACCATCATCCGCCGACAGTTCTTGAATGTTGCCGTCGCTGTAGTACGTTCTCTTGGGAAGTTCTTTCCACATATGACGGCTTGGAGCGATTTCGTAGGCTTGTCTAAAAATAAAACCTCATCGCAGAAGAAAATGCTCTTCCAAAATGAAGTCCTGTAATCAATATAATTCTTAGCAAATAAAAGCCGTTCTATAATTAGTTTTCTACTTAAATATGGCTTAATCATGGCCTTCCGCCGCTGCAGTTCAAATTCCTTAATCCTTTTCCTAATGATGTTCATAGAGAACATCGGCAGATGTTCCCTTTGAATGGTCTAAATGAGCATGTAATGAAACTTTTTTAATGTATGACGAATAAAATCGTCGTCTTGCTTACTTGTGGACTGTTTGGGTCCCCTAACTTATTTCTAGGAACAGTTTTATCATTAATAATGCGCCACAGAGTGACCTTACTAATATTGAAAATACTAGCTAACGACTCACGCGGGATCCCCTCCGCCGCTAATTTTCGAATACGCTGGAAGCCAACTCCGGATAAGTATTGTTTAGACATAGGCATCGTTTGACATGACAGAGAAAGGTGACTGCATGTCGCGCGAACTCAATATATATTCGTTTACGATACGCATTTTCGGTCTGGTAAAACAATCACACTGATAAACTTTTTTATTTCGGTATTTTGAAACATAAAACTTTACGGATTTGTAAAATAGAATTTTTAGATGAAGAATCGCACCTTATTTCTTGAACACCATAAGATATAATTTATCTGTATTTCTCTGATTTTCTTGATATTGAAATTTAATTTTTTCTTTTTGTACGAAAGTTTATTGTAAAATTTCTTCCTTTTATTAATCTTCCTAAACAGATTAATAAGGTAAAACAAAGAATTTCGATCCGAAAGCTTTAATAGAGTAGGAAACTGTTTGAATATCAGGAATCCTCCGATTTCGCCTAAATTCGGCCCGTTTTCTATTTAATATACGGATCCGTATCGAACTTTCCTTCAGCAAACGGCCTTTTCGTCCTTATTTCAACTAAATAAGCACAAATAACGATACCAAAAATACGCTACAGCCTCCACTCTAATTTTGACCTCGGTATTTCATAAGTTAACACAGGTACTGTACAACCACTCACTCCCGATAGCTTTCTTTTGCATACAACTACTTGACCTCGTCGCCTGTGCGTTCTCCGACTCCACTAGTAAAAACGCCTACTTCTACCGGTCCCATATTAGAGGTGGCTGGGGTTCGCTTACTTCAGGTGGGGCTATTAAACCAAATCTGAGCAAAAACGCTTTATTCGTTGGTCCTTACTGTTCCCTATGTATCCTCTGCACCTTTCCGTTGTGAAGCCTTGAGCGCATACAGTCTGCTCCCAGGTGATCGCAGTCGGATAAGGATTTCATGTGTACTAATTATGCGGACTTCGATGAGCGCATTGGCATGTAGCACCATTCTAGCTTGTTTTTCTGTGCTTCGATATCGGCAGTGGTGCTCTCATTGGACGTATAGTTCGAAGCCTAACTGAGATTAGCGGGCGCTTTCGAGGTCTTTCAATGCTAGAGTTAGATTCAAAAGACACTGAATACTGACGACCAGCCCCAGATTTATTAGATGATTTAATAACTAAGGATTCTGCGAGGAGCGCCTATATGAAGCCCTGGTGGGACACAGGATTAGGAACGCCCCGCCCCTGTAATACAGGTTGCTTGCGCTATATTTCAGGGAGGCAACCTACTCCCGTGTCTTGGCTCTAACATTAACTGAATCATTAGCCGTAAGCCCAACCCTAACACACCTTCACACTGGCAATGATTTACCGGAATTTAGCTCAGTCACCTATGTTACAGGCCTTTCCTATCCCAATGTCCTGCTGAGGGAGGGCATATAAGTGATCCTTAACACGTATTCTTTCTCGTCTACATGCAGACGTCAATTTTTAGTCAACCTTTAGGCACTAAAAGTCAAGACACCTGTTTCATACACCAACAGAAGATTCCGAGACATGTTCCTGGTTTTTTAGTTGGTGCCGATGTTTGCAGTGCGATGAGACCATTTGTACATGTAGTAGACCGAAAATCTATTTGTAAGCCAGCGAATCCTTATGTATTTTAAACATCTAGGCTAACCGCAATGATACAATTGTCTTTGTCCGGCGTTCTCAGTTTTTTGTTTTGAATAGTTTTGGCTTGTCTGTCTGAAAAGTTCACGTCTAGTGAGGAATATAGTGTCCCTCATTTCAAGACAGTTGCGGATCAGTTGAAACCAAGTCTGAAAAACATTTGCGCTGTTTTAGTTGCATAATGGTCGGAAGAAGATAGTAGCCAGTATTATTAGTAAATTGGCCTAAATCAGATAATGACGTGGCAGGTGTCTCCTAATGTAAGTAAAGGTCGTATTCGCCGCTTTCATTTTACGGAGAACAGGACCGAAACTAGACGAGAGCTTTTATTCTGGACCTTACTGGTTAGCGGTAGTACAGAATTTTAAAAGCCTTCTAATAGCAGACACACGTATAAGCATGAGAAGAACATCAACAGCATGAAAGTTCGACAACACCTTATTTTTGACTTGTAGTCCATTATCGCCGTCGGCCTGGATACCAATGGATGCATTTTACTCACAATGGCCAACAAGCTCCTCAGAGATGGACTCCAACACTGCTGAATTTTGGGCCAAACTGGGCCAGTTTACTAATGAAATGACTTCGGTTGAAACCACAGCAAGCCCACAGAAACATACCTCTGTCACCTCCAGTCGTAGCCAACCTTTCACCAGGAGTAAACTACCCAATCTTTCCTTGAACCCTTCAACTTGTGACGACAGCATAAGCACAGACCCTTCCCCACGGTCCCTCCTTTCATCGCCATCTCTGTGTCCGAGCTCATCCACCCAATCTCCTCCGCCTGCGCCCCCGCCTGACCCAAGAAGTCCCGTTGGGTTCTCAAAGGATTCGTCTACTGTTCCGGTCCCTTGTGTGGATAAGACGGTTTTAGATACCGATAAGAAAGACTTTTGGGCCAGCGAAGAGTTGGCTGTGCTAAAAGCTCGCACCCAGGCTCTGCTAGGTGTGAGGGCAGAGCGGCATCAGCGCGGAGTCGACCAAACTCCCACTCCCTCCAGACCCCAAGGTAACTCTCGGAATCTCCCATCTCCTACCCGCCACCATCCTCTTCAATACCAAACATCTGTAGATGGAGGACATGTAACATTAATGGTTGATAACTTTGTTAATAATATGCAGAGAATCTGGCGTGAGAGGCTTTGTCTGTCCCTCCAACCGCCTCCGCCTCCTCCTCCCTCCCGTCTGCAGTCTCTTACGGAAACGAAAGATGGTATGGAGGCGACCGACCCCCCTCCAGCTTCAGATCCTTGTAATCGGTCTCAGCAGCACCGCAGTCCTCATTTTCTACAGGAATTCCCAAATAAACCGAATTCTCAACGAACAAAATCCGAATCTGGCAGCTTCACCATTTCTGAGGGCTCCAGCGGTTTGACGATCCCTGCTTCGCGCGGCCCTTGTAAGCGTGCCAGCCAGATAACGCCGGCAAATGAGCAACGGGCGACCCATTTCGCTCGTCACTCCGGGGCCCCCGCCACCTATCCGCCGGGGCGCAAATGCCGCCGATGCACCTGTCCCAACTGTATTGCCTCGATCTCCACTGCCACAGCTACTACCACTGTCCTTCAAGCAGATCATGAATCATCAACGAGGCCTACGTTCCATGATGCCGAGGGCCGAACCGTAAGGCGTAAATTTCACATTTGTGTGCTCTGTGGCAAGACCTATGGCAAGACAAGTCATTTGACTGCACATCTTCGGTGGCACAACAACGAGCGCCCCTTTCGCTGTGTTTTTCAAACGTGTGATAAGGCCTTTACCCGCTCCGACGAACTCCAGCGACACATCCGTACACATACGGGGGAGAAGCGCTTTGCATGCACCATGTGTGACAAGCGTTTTATGCGCAGTGATCATTTGAGCAAGCACAAAAAAGTGCACGAATTGTCTTCGTCAGAGACTCATAGTAATGTTCTGACACCGACATTAACAGTCACAGATACACCCAGAAAACCCTCATCCGCACGCCCTGACAGCGGCACCAGTGAGTGATCTCTCTCTCTCTCTCTCTCTCGTTGAGAAAACTCTAGGGAGTCACTCCGACTTCAAATCGACTACATTTCTCGCCCTCACTACCACACTACAGTCATTCAACTCTCTGCCACGCGCTTTCCTGAGTACCTGCAAATGCAACTAACGGAGGATTCAAGTCGAAAACCTAAAGTTCAACGATTTAAGACGAGCATTCTAGACGATTAGGAAAGATGAGCAACTCACAGATGAACAAATACTCTCGCACCCTTCAGCAAGTGTTCTCCGGCACCGATGGTCCTGCTCCTTATTTTTTTATCAAAATGCCGCTTTTTTCTATTTATTCGTCTTGTTATCGAGTCAGCAAACCTGATCTAGGGTTGCTTATTTTTAAAGGAGAATCTTGCTTTCAGCAATAAGTCTTACTCACTACCATTTACGCAAAAGGTCAATTTGGACTTGGCAAAACAAGATAATTGGCACAGTAAAAACGTGTTCACCAGCCTGGCTTTGGGACGATGGTTTAGTGATGTTGCCATTTCGACAGTGTTAGACGATGCCTACTAGTAAGTCCCAGCCCAAAATACCCCGTAAGACCTTAGACCTCTCCGGGAGGGGAAAAGTCTTGTCAAGGGACACAACGACAATCTGACTGAAGGTCGATTCTGCATGTCCGCTTGTAGCCCTAAGAATGAGCAATATCGGTATGTCATACCCATGCTGGAACTAGTAAACTCTCACTGCTTTGGCGGCGTGTCTGTGTGAAGGTTGAAAGGACTGCGAAGGGGAACGAAAACGCATTTTGGAAGGCACAGGTTGAATGAGCTGTTTGGCATGATATTCCGTTGCCTTTGCACGGCATTACTTGATAGGAAGGGGGAGAGGGAGTGAAGACGTCGACCCAAAACCTTAGTCCATTATGTGATCATTTCCTGGACAGAAAGGAAGCCTATTGCGTTTCAGGTACCGGTTAATATATTGGTTATTCAACAATGGTCGGTCAGCTTGCCGTGAAGCATACAGAACCTTCGGTTTTAGCAACAAATCGAAGTAACTTTGGTCAAATAAAAGCTAGTTAAAATTGTTATTAAAGTAAGATATGAAGTGAAAGACAGTAACGTGGACATCAAAGATAGCAGGCCGCTACCCCACGTAACCGTCTAGTCCTGCTTTTCCACACTCATGTCTTTCGTGGCGTACAAGGCCTTTACGAACACACGTTAATGTTGGACTTTGGACAGATAGGGCAGTTTCGTCATTCGGCTTTAAGTCATTCCTTGATATCCCGTTTGTATACGAGCGAGTGCAGTGACGACGCCGCCCCTAAAACGGACCACGAGGTACACGCGCTTGACCAACAAGGGGGCTAGATTGGAATCCGACAGCGTTATTGGGCATACGCAGCCGTAACAAATGCCAACCCTGGGGTTTGGCGGTGGGCCCAGTTACCGGGTCACGTCGCGCCATTTGGGATAGGTGCCGCTCCCCGATTTTTGCTGTTGAAAACCCTGGTGAGGGGACTTTATGGACCGGGGGTGTGGTGGTGGTACGCTTAGGCGCGGGTTTCGCCGTGCCCGCCACCTGCAGCCTCTCCCGCCTCTGGTTTCCGTCTTAACACCGGGCCCAGGTGGGGAAGGTGGAGAGAGTGCGCAGATGTTTCGCAAGTCTGCTGTTGCTATAAATTAATTCACGTGCAAGTCACCGTCCCTGTTTTCATCGTGCTGTGGAGTACACGGTAGACGTTCGAACTGTCGTAGTGACGACTCGGTCAGACCAAACAACGCTCGGCCGTAGTCACTTAGAGAAGACCGCTTTGCCGAAAGCTGCTGTTCTCGCTCCTCTCCCTGGCCAGGGGTCTGCCTCCATACGATTAGCTTCTGTTAGTTTTGGTTCCAGGGTTTGCGTCACACGTTGTGTCCTGTGTCCATGATCTCCCACAACTGACAGGCTTTTTCAGTCTGAGGAGGCGCATGGTTTATGCAAATCACGCGATTAGACTTACGATCAGTGGACCGTCTCACTTAGTCAAATTGCGGTCTAATCTTTCAGCCATGTATATAATGGCTTTCGTATGCGGATTAAATCCGGGCTCCACGTGCTCCGAGTAAACGCCCGACTCAACTGATTAATAGTTCAGTTAACGAAAAATAATATTATTTAAGTTCGTTGCTGCATAAAGTAATTCAACGTAGTGCAGATATGTCGCACAAACTCTGTTCCGCTGTAAATTTTTTCAGAGTATACTGGACAAAATTCTTAGAAGTGTTTAGACATGAAACTATCGTGATTTCAGTTTGCTCCCATGATATGCACGCCGTTCATGCACAAATTCGAACCATACTACTACTTCCTAGCGTGCTTTTGGAAAACGTTCAAACACTGCATACTACAACCATTTTCGCAAAATAGATGATACTGGCCACAATTTACGACCTATGAAGTATTTGCCTAGCTAAACCATGATACAGAGACTATCACATCCGAGTAAGACCAACATCGAGAGACAAAGAGTACTGAATAAGGAAGTATATGGTAGAGGGGCGCTCACCGATCTTTTATTTACGGCACTCACTCGTGCCTTTTAGTCTATGCCGACTGGAATGTTAGCTGGGTGAAGCTCATCCATAGGTTCGGTAATTTTCAACTTGTGCGATTCACTCACGGGCAAGTCTTTTTCTGATATTCCACTAAAACGTGCGGAGTTAAAGTTTCGTCGAAGACGGCATGCAGTATTCCTGCCGTTGATTCCTACCGGTTCGCGTACATAAATTGAGCCTTCATTGTTTTGGAATCACAACTACATAGTCTCCGAGACATTTTGTTGACTTATAACGCCTGCACAGGCTTGAGTTGTTGCTACGCCTCCGCAGTCGAAAGAAGGACTCTTTCGTCTGCAGTATACCTTCCCATTGCACACCCTTAGGCGCATCACGAGAGAGCCGCTAGTGAACTCATTGTTTTGCCAAGCGGGAGTGCCGTTCACAGATTTGACCTGATTGAAGACGGAAGGCAAGCATTCTTGTCCTTGTATCTCCAATGTAGAATCCCCACCGGCGGTCATTCCCACTTTGCATTAGGGTACGACATTTTTTACGATGGTAAACACGCCAAAAAATGACGTTTAAGTCTGCGCTGCCCTTGTTGCTAATACGTCTCGATTTTTGCTTGTTTGCCTCAGGCGACCACCTTCGAGGGTTCATGACTGTATCTGTGAGAGAAGCAGAAAGTGTGTATGTCGTTTTCTTGTTCTCCCAATAGGTAAACGTTATGACAACGTGCCAATTTCCTGCATCAGTCATTAAAGAGCGTGTTGGTGGTCCAGCAGGTAGAACGTTAATCGCAATATTCAAGCGCAAGTTAGAATCTCAGGACCTCCATGCCCAAGCTCACAGAATGACTTGCCAATGTTGATAAACAAGGCAAAAACATAAATCTCGGTCTCATTTGTTTTTATGGGTTATACTTTTCAAGTTCCCTTTTTGTTAAGAAAAAATAGGGATATTAAAGACGGTCGCACTTAACGGACACCGAAGAGCGGGTCTTAAAGCTGCAAGTTCGCCTTGACGACAGCATTCAGGTCCAGTCTTTATGAACTAAATGTAGAATTGTGTATTCAGTTATAGTCACTTCCACCGGTAGTCTACAGTTTGAACCATTTGTACAGTCGTCAGAATGCATGGTGACTGACGATGGAATACAGTGATTCCTCTTCGATAGCGAGGATTGCATTCCACAACAGCGCGCGAAAAGTGGAAGTCTGTGAAGTATATGATCTTATGGTTGTTCTTATCTATTTAAATCCTTTATAAACCCTATCACATTCTTGGCAACATTCCTCACAGAGTTACGCAGCATGAAGTCTTTATATTCTCTTAAATATTATGGAAGATTCGTTGAAATGACGCATGAAAATATACTGGGTTTATACTACGCACACGTATGCTGGGCAGACCAACTGAGGAAGTATGTATCAGAACTAAATGTGTTCACTGTCCGCAGAAATTCACAAACCAGCGAGCAATCTACGATGTGTATTTAGATATGCCTGCATATAAAGGTCGCTACAGAGTGAAGCTGCGAAAGCTGAAGCGCGATATAGTGAGAGATTGCTGTGTTGACAAAGGCAAAGGAGACTGAAATGACCACTTCTGACTCTTTGGTCATTGAGTGTTACGATCTGCCGTTGAGCCGCGGACCCGGTTCTTGTTGCTTGTGACCGTAAATACTAGCTATGCTAGAAGGGTGCTCAGCGATCACGTTATGGGGCATGCCCGTTCCGCTGTGCCTTAGGACTCAATCTGAGCCTTCGCAGGCAGTCACATTGCGACAAGTAGCAGATGCTGATAGTGGTGATAATCAGTGAGCGCCACACTATCATCATTGATATTCCTGATCACAACCGACAAGATGAGGAGTCCATGGTTCATTGTTAGGGTGTTGATCTCAATGACAAAAGATCTCAGGTTCAAATCTCAATTGATCCACATCTGCAGTTACGTATGCCTGACAGATGACGGCCAAAAGCCGGAAGTGGCCATTTTGGTCTCCCACATCTCTGTCGGTATTGCATTAAAAGTGCATGTTATTAGTCGCCATGCTACTGCCTGTGATGGCTCTGGGTTAGGTCGCAAGTCAAAATGAGACAAGCATGCCCCGTAACCTGGTCGGCAAGCGTACACTATTATGGCATGATTACTGTTTAGTAATGAGTTAAGCCATCCTATGTGACTACAGGAGGAAGGAGGGCAGTCTCCTTTTTGGTGTCTGCTCGGTTTTCGCAGTTTGACTGAAATTGCCATCTGCGAACATCCGCTAGCTGTCACTTTTGACGCTCCTGTTGGAGTGATTGGGTCCCGTTGATGCCCCACCTACCTTTATTACCAACCAGCAGTTGGCGAAGGAACTGCCCCGAAATCTCAAAAAGGGGGCGGAAAAAGGCCTCCAGTCAATCCGCCGACCGTCCAGTGAGCTAGCCTTGGTGTCGAGAGAAAAAGCTAGCAGCGCATAGGCGGCTCTTGAGCCGAGAATTGGTGACATGGGTGAGGGGGTAGAAGATGCGTGTGAGAGATCTCACGGACGCAGTGGGATCATAAATACTTGCAGATAAAATAGCCGCATGATGGTATTATGTCGGTGCTCGGACCAAACTCAGTTTAGTCTCGCCTCCCCGCATTCGGGCGCTTTGCCATCGGCCAGAGTGCAGTCATAAATAACGTCACGGCCACGGTCCGTTGTCGTTT
>CACRXP010000841.1:242233-255738 GCA_902702965.1 Spirometra erinaceieuropaei
AGTACCCTTGCTGTCACTGTGGTAAATCATGCAGCATGTGCATACTACCGACTGCTTGCCGGCAGTTTGTGGATATTATACAACTATTTCGCTGAAGCCGACAAATTTCGGCTCAAACTTACATATCAAATTTCGGGCTGAGTCTATCAACTTCATTCAGGATGATTTGCATCAAACTGACGCATCAAGTTCTCAGAAGATTAAAAGTCTGAAATTCAGAATACCGTTTCAGGCAACAATTTATATTTTCAACTTGTGGGCCATTCGACAATCAAAATGAAACGTCAAGACAGATTTAGGGATTTCGATGACAATTGAATGTGTCTTGATTTTTAGTTTGTCATCAGACTGACTCAAAGAACATTGTGCTTTTCGGCGTACATGAATACAGAATGATGATGAGCATTGATGCGGACAAGTAAGGGTGTTATAACCCACCGGGAAGGGCATTAAATCCTTAAGTGGGCTGGAGCTGCTTCCGTTGGTGAAACCCATGTTGTCTAAAGAGGAAGGGGGTGCTGAGTTAGAATACCAAGTATGATTCGTGGCAAATGTATCCTCTCGAAACATTTGACAAGGAACGGCGTTTAGAGGACGGTGTTTTGTGAATGAGAGCCGACAAACAACTACCAATGATCATAAACAGCAAGTTGGGCAAAAAGGTGGCTGCTGTCGCAAGTCCAATTCTGTCCGCAACTGGAATGTGTAATTCATATTGACCCAACATCTATGAAAATTTATCAAATGTGTAAAATTCGCGCTAATTTACCGGTTTTTGAACAGAGCGAAGGCCAAATTAAGTAGACTAAGTTTGACAAACATGGAAGACGTAACTAGCGAGTTCAAGCGCAGGTCTTTGTGGACGGCTATGACAGAATGATATTGCAATGGCTGCGAGACTGGACCAATCGCAGCTTTATGGCAGTATTCTGTCATGACGCAGTTAGATTGTCTACCAGGTTTGGTCAATAATCGGACATATTACCCCATCAACACATGCCCCTATTTGCATCGTTCTCGTCGTCGTCGTCGTCGTCGTCATCATCATCCTCATCGTCGCCGTCGTCTTAATTTTCCTCTTCTGGTTTCCAGTCTTATCCTAGTAGGATGATGCTAGCTGCGGCTAACTCATCTGACACAATTATCAGTAACACTGAAATATTTGAAATCTCAGTGAGTGGTGCGCCTAGTTAGTGGAAGTAGCTTGCCTTTGAATCGAGGAACTGCGGGAAACAGCCAATATCATCTTGCTACCGACAGACGGTTTTTTGGTCAAATTGACAGCTAATTTCGATAAGACACGGGAAGAGGGAAACTCTCGGAAAACACTTGGTCTTGCACTAAATTCCAGGAAGGTTAACTGTAATTGTTAGTTAGTCCCAACCCCGAGGATGGACCTGCGACAAGTCACAGAAACAGTAAATCTCGAAAATCGGAAAAGAACACCTGGACGATTTTGTTGTCCAAGAGTCGCAAATGGCTATTCCAGTCTCCCTTGTCTTTGTCGGTAATGCCATTCTGCCTAACTCATGCGCCGCTGTGCAGCTGCTGGCTGGGCTCAAGAGAGAGCCCGTAAGGCACAACAGAACGAGTGAGTTACGTAAGAACGATCGGTGAGCGCCCCTACCATTGATCATTTAGCTTTTGTTAGCCACTGCATTCGCGCCCATTTCCAGTCTTGATAATGCCTTGTCATTGAAAGAAAGTGGTTGGGGGAAAGGGAGAGAACGATTGATGCTGGGCAAGTCCGACTCAGGACAAATTAATTCACGCACGGGCCGCCGGTCCTGCGTCCAATCCGTGGGGAACGCGGTGGGTGCATCACTTGCGACGATTGGACCGCCATAACATAATGCAAAGTACTTTGACATACCAAAAGACCCCAGCGGGTCGTTTTGCTAGACAGAATAACTTTCATTAAGCAAATGATATTTGGCATATTTCGTGCCCAAGCAGGCTGTCAGGATCGAATGCATGGGTCCTTAGTTTATTTGGAGCGCCAAATTCGGTGTACCTGAGCATTGATTTTCTACCTCAGGGGGCAAGTGAGATCAAATGGGAAATCAACACTGATTCCGAAGGACAGAGGAGTCTGATTTCACAACTATGCATTATACAGTCCTTTTAGACTAATTGCCCACACTGGTGTATGCTATTTCATAACAGAAGCCAAAAAAGTGCACAAGTCAGGCGGTTATATTTCGCCACAGTGCGTGTCGTTTAGGATATGGAAAGCTTCATTATATACAGCTGTTTTAGAAAAAATCGCAAAGTTAATGCAAAAATAAAATTTCATTAGTCTTGCCAAAATTGTTCCCGCAAGCGCGGCCACTTTGTGACGATCCCTTAATGCTTACATAGAAGCCCGAAATGGCCTAGTAGGATGGCTGTGTCATGGTGAAGTTTGATTTATCTTACATTCAATCTGTTCATTTACACCTCCTTCAGACAAACCAAGCAGATGACTTTGTCAGTGGGTTTGCTTACTGTACTTCAAGAAGTTAATTAATTTGACTAAAGGACCACTGAATGGTTTATAACAGTTTTTGAACCTCTCTTGAGAGGGAATCTCCACTCGCCCCTAAGGGTACTAGTTGAGAACCCACGCACACATTTCACTGATTTTTTCCAAATGCATGACGCAAGTGCAAAATGTCTGACTTTTCACGTTTCCCTTCCGCCAACGTCCCCCACGTGTTACCAGACACAATTGCAGTTAGAAAAAGGAGGATTATGATCTTAACTATCGCAGCTACGTGGAGTTGAAAAGTTAGTCAGAGCAGGACTTCCCTAGTCCGGCCGAAATCGTTATATAAAAGCATCGAGTGTGGGCGACGACAAAGACGAAAGGCTTGTTCATTACGAATACTTAAGCTCGATACTCCAAGCTGTATATGTGTGGTAACTGCTACTAATCGTACTTAAAGCCACATTACTAACATACCTGCCCAAGTATGCTAAATTAGCTCAATGCTTGACTTTTGGGCTTTGCGGTGATTCTGACTGTGCCCTCACGAGGGTTCGTGTATGACACATACTATGCTCGGTCAAAGGGACACGACCTCGGAAGAAGTGCACTTTGACCGGTCCAAGGTCGCCGTCACCTCAGTTGCCTCCCTTGTACTGTTTTTAACTAATGGCACAGGTACCCAGCGCCTTCAGGAGCCTTCAGTTGAAATCACATTCACCGAACTGAAATAAACACTCCACATGCGCATGTTTGCGCAACTGGTCCCAGATCCTGACCAGACTTATAATTGACTTCGGGAAGACCCAATTAGCACGAAACTGCGTTGCGTCTTCGTCGACACCTCTGCCAGCCATCCCACGTTTTTTGCATTCTGAAGCCAACAGATAGATATGCGTCTACTTCAGCATGAACTCCAAAGTACTTGTGGCTGCAGCGTAAGCAATGTGCAGGTCTTAGCTACTATGACCTTCAAGCCAGATTTTGATTAAGAGGAGATGCCAGAAACCCATAGAGGGAACATTGAATTCCACAAGGAAGGCATAAACGGTAGACAGAAGCAAATTGGATGCCGGACGAAAGGCGAAGTCTGCTGTCGCTGGAACACGTGTCCAAGTGTCGTTGAGGCAGGACCCCACGTATCTGGAGCGAAAGGCTTGTCTGCGTCAGCCTTGAAGTTTAATTGGCCGGTTTTGAGAACTGTGATTGGTCGAAGACGAGAATTCCACTGGTAGGTACAGTGAGTGACAGATCTCATGAAACGTTGGCCGAAATACCGAAATGCGTTTTCGATTAGTAAGGATTATTTAGACGGGGTTGTATTATTAATCATCATGCGACATAATCCTATAATATTTCCGACTCGCTAGGATGTCGGTGTTTAAATTCATTTATTTTCGACCTCCTGTAGAAACTGCACTCGATAAAAATGACTACTTAATAGGCGGCACTTTTCACATTTATTTTCGATGGTCTTACAAATGCAAACATATTTTATAGAAAAAATTCATAAAAGTGTGCTTTCTTCCACTCGGTTGGTAGAGAACCACGTTGTCTCATCACACTTTCTACCTGAAGAAAGGGCATATTTAGGTTTTAAAAAAGTTTCTGCCCAACTACAGCAAGACCTCTGGAATCGGCATGAGATTGGTCAGAGGATCAATCTGTGAACATACGAGGTTTTCATAAAGACAGATTTTCCGAATAAATGCAAAGTAATACATGTACGCAGAGAGTATTTTAATGACCTTACAGTATTCGAATGAACTCCGTTCCCACCATTTGTCTCTCCGACCGCGTCTCCTACAAACACGTATGAGCTCTCAAATGTGCTCCCCTCACTCATGGACTGTGTTGACTCGGCTATGTGCCCCACTGACCCAAAATCGAAGTGATATAACTTATCAGTTCGCTTATGCTCGATCCCGACTGTCGACGGTGTCGCGCCGGCCAACTAAATACTGGGTTTGCATGATGACGGCCGACCTCGAGCACATCTAGGGACCTGTGTTCTTCCACCTGTGGGGCTGGCGTATGGACTGGTTCAACTTCGCTTGTCAGTCCGTCAAAAACCGACTGCATTATGGGCGAGCAATCCTGTCGCGGTGAACCTGCATCATGGAGTCCGGTGGATCAGCCAGAAGGGATGCTGTCATTTAATGGGAAAACAACATTTCAGTTGAGTAATATCGGCCTAAGGGGAATAGCCGTCTGATGTTCAAACCGGCAAGATTAACGGTAAAGAGTATCATATAGTTGTTCATGGAGCTACAGAAAAATAACACGGTAAATTATGGAGGACCCCTTGAAGAACGGAAGTCCTCGCACTACCGTGGTAAAGCGGCAAAAAATCCGACTGGATTTTTAATTTGTGCCAGTCTTTGAAAATTTATGAAGATTCATTTCGGTTACAACGTAACCTACTGTCGTATTTTGAAGTATGAAAGGTACGCTATTATTCCATTGAAAGTGGCAGCACTCCCCCGGTTGATCATTTAGGAATTTGAAAGTAGAATCCGTTCCCAGGTTGTCCGCGCACTTTGTAGTTAGTGATAACTGCTACTCCCAAAACTTCAGTAGCACGTTTTATAACCAATGGAAATTATTCCAAGCATATCGCCATCCCGTAGCCGTATTTCGGTTGGCATCCAGGAAGCGCAAGGGGTACGAAACACTTTTACAAAACAGCAAGTAGCCCATAGTTCAATTTGACAGTACTCACTTCTGATAATGACGGTGGTACAAATTTGAGCCTCAAAAGCGTTTACAATATCCATCTTAACCCATCAGACAGTTTTTAAAACCCAACAACTCGAAGTAAATAAGAAAAGGGATTGCCGTGATGTCGCCTGAAAAAAAGCGAAGTTACTCATGTACAAAATTCAAATCTTGGCTTTGTTTAGAATGACAGATGGGCAGATAAGCAGACAGATGTGGGTAGCACGCGGACACTGGGAGATTCGAGCCTCCTCTGGGCGAGCTCCGATCACAGTTCTTTTTAGGTTAAAGCCATTATGATGTCGACACAGTGAATGGATTTGTGACGTATCCGCACTTTCTTCTGATGCAAGTGGGAGTAAAATTCAAAGAAAAGGCAAAAACGGGATCAGATGCATCACACGCGAAAGCCGTCAATCCCATCTGGTGTTGGGGCCTTGACAACATAGAGGAAGGCCTTGTTGAACTGAATAAATGGAGAAAGAGATTGCGTTCAACAGACAGCTATACAGTGGAATATGCGAAGTCTTAAACAACAGAAAGTAACAACGCCGCGAGCGACTCATGCACTTTTATCACAAACGACGAACAAAAGCTTGGGATGACATTCATGAACGGGCATGACATCGAGCAACATTCATCCAATAATTAAAATGTTTTAACTTTAAAACCTTGGGCATTCACATGTGATCTGTTAAAGCCAATGCATTATAGTTCGTCATCACAAAGAATGCTGCTGTTCAAAATATACAGTAATTCAGAAGAAAGAGAATGAAAGAAAGCTCGATCCCAGGGGAAGTTGCATATTTATCTAGTGCCTAGGATAAAGGCTTCGGTGCTCACTGACCACTGACTGAAACAGACCAAATCGACATAATTCCATGGGAGGATGGGCAGTTTTTTCATTATATGCTGAATCGGACTACGGGTTAGAAATATCAGATAACTGCATGCTACTCTGTAGTGATCACACATTACTTTATTCTTTTATTTCTCATCCATGGTTCGTACCAATTGCATTCTGGTCTGCAGATCTCGAACGTCTGTGAGGTCCATTGAAGCGTAATTACATCATAATTGGGTTTGAAATGTTTTATTCTCTGGTTTCATATTTGTCTTCTAGATAATTAGCAACAATTGCTAGCGTGAGCCGGCTGAAGGAATTTTATTGTACTACATTCATCGTGGAACTGACTCCCAATAGACGATCCCGCACCTCCTCCTGACCTGTCAGACAGACTGATTGCCATCAGACAACAAATTGCCAGGGTACACTAAGTAGTGCCTCGAGTTCGCAGTACCTGGCGCTCACAGACTACAGACGTCACCGAAGCCGGGAGAATCTGTCGAGGCCAAATGTGACCACGTTTCAAAAATAAGCAAATAGAGGAAGATGCAAGTACATAATCTGCTAGAATCTGCAGTTTAAAATCGTGACAGGCCTCCAATCACTGTCAGATTCACTCAAGAGAAAAAGCAGTGCCACGTGGCTGTGTACCTATCCTAGAAATAACCTCGAAATACCGGGAAGAGGATGAGGCAAATGCGGACCAGATGCGACCGGACTAAGTTCCCTAGGGTTGTTCAAAAATGAGTGGCACGGAAAAGCTGCTTTGTCGCGGTTTCTGATTCTCTCGCCACTCGCAGTTCTTGCCTAAAAATTGCTGCAGACCATAGGAACAAAGACGTTGAAAAGCGAGCGTGCACACAACACAAGGCAAACCACAAATAGTTTGAGAAAATGATAAAGGGTAGTACGTTACATGGAGTAGGACAAATCAAGGAAGGTATGGGAAGTGAATGAGAAAAAATTAATCAATTGTGGGTGCATAAAGTGACTGCATTAAAAACGAATCTAGCTCACGTTGCGAAATACAGGCAATGGTTGTGCTCCGCAATTTTACCTACTCGGATGAGGCCAGTTGAAAGCATATAATGGGTTTCAAAAGTGTCCAAAAATTGACAATCTACCTTCGGTAAAGTAGTTAATGAATTCTGATGATAAAAAGCTAGATTAAGAGCTCGGGATACATTGAGCGTTGCGCACTTTATTTACAATTCTAAAGTGTCCCTAAAGAGCCCTCGTCTCGTGCGGCGCATGCCTCTGGGCTCCTGTATTAACGAGGTGGGCAGAAATCAAGGTTGCCTTATGACTTGTAGATTTTTTGTATAAAAAGCTGCCTTAGACTACACTGGCGCTTTTTCGCGTGCTTTTATGTACACAAGCTTAGTATAAACGAGCAAGATTTAAAAAACTACTGACGCCATCTTGAAACATGATTTTTCAGAGTGCATGAATCAGAAGAGTCTAGATGTGGATACACATACTAATTTCAGCGATAGAGAGGTTTTTCTCCTTTGAATGCTGATAAGCAAATGTGTACAATTTATGTCATAAAAAGCCGCAACAATGTCCAGAGACAGTCTTTTGCTGTAACACACCCGTAAATACAGGGCATATGTAATTGCCCCAAAAGTAACCGTCAAGCAGATGATTTTATTTTTGAGCACCTAATGAGATATTTTTGTGCGGTTTTGTTCCGGATAATACATAACATACCAAATGAACGGGCTTAGTCCTAGTCGGGGCAATATTGTAGTTCATATATGGTCATTCTGTGGCGCATTTACAACCGCAGAAAAGTAAACAAAAGTGACCAAGCAGCTTCCACTAATGAGAGAAAGGGTAGTTCTGTCGTTTGCCGTGGGAAAGTACATAGGTGGATAAAAGATTTCATTTGCTTTCTTGATTTTTCTTTAGAAAAAGATGAAAGACGTGGACATTCATCGGCAAATTATTCAAGTAAAGGATTTTAGAAGGAATGAACCACCAGAAGGGTCTTTCACCTAATCAATGGCATATCCATCGCAAACCTACGTTGTGATTTATTTTATTTGGGCCAAACTGTGAAGACCGCACATACTAAACTGTGATTTGTTATGTTTTACCGGATAGAAAACTCATGAAAGTTCCATAAACTCTGAGTCTGAACGTATACACGAAGAAACAGACAGTACAACGGCCGATTAGACTGAGACAGTCGAGCGTCATTCACTACTTAGACTGAGATGGATTCTCATTTAATTACATGATAACGTTGAAAAATCGAAAATGGAAGCATGTATTCGCAGAGTGAAAAGTTGATCATTTATTACAGTTTTTCTGTTGCGGAATAAACTAAAAGTGCTTTTCCGCTGACTCACATGTAATCGTCTAGGGCACTGTAGAGTGGACTGAGATCTGATTGATCTTTCTATCACGATGACAACTTAATTAATAGCCCTGCCACATCAGGCCCTGCAGGGCTTTCTACAAAGAACACAGCCCCAACATGAATAGAATGGTTTTGACAGTTCCTTGCTTTTCACACATAGCTCCAGAATGACAGTCAGGCGTCGGTAAATCTTACATTTTTCCTTTTGGACTTATTTCTGAGATAAAAATTCTACACTCCCGTCGTCATAAAATATTCACAATCATCATAAAGCACAATTTATAAATTTCGTCAGTCGTTCGCTACTTAACCAAACCGTATCCACTTAATATTTGTCAAACGAGGAATGTTCGTCAACAGATTGCTGCCAGGAAGTTAAAAGAACAGGCAGCTATGCTCGTTAGTCCGAAACGAAGGGTTTTTCATAAACATGTATGGTGCATGAGCATGATACCATTGGCCAATTTTCCTAATAGATAACTGCCAAAACAGAGAGGACTTTGGAAATTCGTAAAATTTGGGAACAAATCCTTACAGGAATGACAGTTTTTGGCTTATTAGCCGTCGTCGGATAACCTTACCCAAATTCGGTCACCACAGGTAACATTAAATTGTATACATGACGTTTCGGCACTACATAGGTTTGTTAACCGGATTTCAAATATTCACAAAAGATGATCACGACAAAGTAGCTTAACCGTGGCTTGGAAATCATTCAGCCGAAGAATTTCTAATCTACTTTTGACTTCTATAGGATAGAGCAAAGCAAAATTTCTTTTGAATATATTCAAGAGGTCCAGCAAGTACTCGAAACTCACTCTCAGATTATCACATGAGCATAAGTAATACGTAGTCAAAGGATGCATGGTCTCCCCTGGAATACTACAGCTCGACTGGTTACTTCCCATGGCATAATAATTCAGAAATGGGGAAATATCAGAGAGTTAATGTCCAAAATCTAAGTACAATGTGTCACCAGAGAGGGAGAACTCGTAAGATTTTAGTCTATTTTGTGTAGGGTTTGAGAACAGCCAAATAACTTCTTGCTCCATATGCGACTGCAACGCAAATAAGTCCATGTCAGCGCAGTCCTCGACATTGGTTCACCCACGCATTATCAGTACCGGAGATAAGATCATCTTCTTCACATTTTCATTTTATCTGCCTCACTTGAAGATTTTACTGTGATGTTTTGCACTTCCCTAGACTGGGAAGACTTAGGACCGACCTCACACCGAGAAGTGGATTATAAACTGAACGTCAGCCAAATTAAATCATACGATGTTTGCCTCGTTTTTCATAAGAAGCAAAAATTATATCAATGGCATAATGAGGATTCTCGAATTCTAGCAAGACTACGTGAAAAGATTTAAAGCCTATATCTTACAATAGTTCGGAGAGTCCCAGTGATTTACATAAATAAATCTGTGCATGCGGGCAAATCTGTTTGAACTTTAATTTACCAGTAACCTGCTTGCCGTTTAAGTTCTATAACTAATACGATAACACTGCAAGATAGGGACAAGTGCTAGTGAAAAATGAAAAGGCATGGATGTCCACAGAGATAGGCCTACGTTTTCTCTGAATAATTTGCTGGGGGGCAACAATAGAAAGTTTCTCTGCTACCAAAAAGGAATGAACTTGTGTCAAAGAGTTAATATGATAATCTTTCTGTACCCTACGTATTCCTGATCATTAAACTAATTTTCCTTTGGTACCTGGAAGTGGATAAGCAGTGCGTGGCCTGCAAATCCTCAGTTCCCTAATACTGCACCGCGATGCACATCAATGTTGTGCACTGCAACTCGTCAAAGAGTCCAAATTTTAAGGGGGGACTAGAGCATCTCTTCTAAAATAATCCCATTTTTATTTTAAAAACTGCGGAACCTACCCTGTATTCTCGATCTTTTCGATGCATTTCCCGCCGACGTCTGCAAGCCTGAATTAAAAAGCCAAATGGTTAAAAAAAATACAAAAAGCATCTAATATAATTAGAAATATGCAGGAATCAACAAACTCTAAACACAACGAGGGAGAGCGAGTTCTGAATATAAATCCCAAGTGCGGACAATAGTAAAGATATTCCTACAGTTGCTGTTTCGTCTCGGGAAACGCTAACCGAAATTATGGAATGTGTTTGCGATTAGGATGATCATATTTCAACATAATCATAAGATATTTCAGTCACGCCAGGATGTCGGCTTTTGAATGAACGGGCAAAAATCGCACACGCAAAAAGGACAAATAATGTGGGACGAATGCTTCACATTGATTTTCGATGCCTTTATTAACTCAAATATATGTTACATAAAACATACACAAAAATACTCTGCCTTGTATTTTGCTGGTAACAAATCAAGTCTTTTTCAATTGCTTTACTCGAGGCAAGGGTATATTTATGTACCAAAACTTCCCAATTATGAGATTTTTGGAATTATGAAATGGCCATTCAAATAGTACCATATCTGTCCGTCTAATAATGCGTCTCATGAAGTTTACAAAGCTGTACGCACTCACTGCAAGATTGTACAAGCCCTATACAGTATCCACTTAACGACATAGTGAATGGGACGGCCGAAATCAACTCAGTCTTCGGCCGGCTACAGGTCTCAGTCGGGAACCGTCGCAGACTACGCCTCAACACAAAACTCACGACCTACAAGGCAATAATTATGATGACGATACTTTTCGGGGCGGAGATATGGCCCGTCTACATTAAGCAAGTCAGGAAACTCAATCACTCCCACCTCAATGTTCTCAGACGAATACTGAAGCCGAGATGGGACGACAGAATTCCGTACGCAGAGGTCCTGGGACGGACAGAAATGCCGAACATTCAAATCTTACTGAGGCAACTGTAACTGCGCTGTAGCTGCCGCCTCGTGAAAATGGATGACGCGTGCCTACCCGGGTGATTCTTCTACGCCGGTTTCAGCACGTGCGCTGGACGAAAAGGGCGATGCTACATGAACAACTTGAAAACCCCTCTCACACCGACTAACTGACAATGATCTTACGCTGCAGGAATAACGGCAACTCCCGGCCTAATTAACCCAGAACTTAATCAGCCGCTTCCTCCGAACGTGGTCATGAATAACAAATGGAGATAGTCACAAACGCGGTAGCATCCCCCGCCACAAGCAAAGAGCGCATCTGAGACAACAGTATGCACTTTCGCAGATTTTGGCGTGAGTACCCCCTACCGTCGGAGAGCTACAACGCGTACCGATTAGTATCTTAAATCTCATGCATAACTGTCCCTGTCACTTTACTAGTCAGACGCCAAGACGAATCCGTTCCCGTTTACACGAGTACAATCTGGACGTTCAGAGATCCGATCTGCTATGTTCTAGCCGTAATGCTTAGCCGGTGGCCCCGTTTACAACTCTCGGCAATTGAAATCCCCAAAAGGGAACTCAACAGCAAGGGACGGAGAGCACGCATCCACCGCTGGGCTCCCTACAGCAAAATCTGGTGATAAAAGGCAGATACAGAATGTCCAAGGGCGGCCTGCAATTGAGCCAATCAGATCGTGCCCTTGACCTGTTAGCATGTGGACTTGTCTGCTGACTCATCTTAGTGGCTGGGCGCCCCTCCAATCCTCCCGGCGGCTGGCGCCCTCTCAACACTCACGCCGTGCGGGTGAATCGATAGGACAGCATGTGCGCGCATCGTTAGAGTGGCATGGGAATGGGTCGGTTAGGTCGGACTCTCCCAACACTACCCCCCCTTTTGAGTTGGGAGGTACGACATGAGCCGCGGGGTTACTTGCAGGGGAACCGTTGGCGTTGGCTTACGGCTCGATGAGATCACCCTGACACGGAACCGTGGGCTCTTGCCTTGGTTTTGGCAGATCGGATGCGTCCATTAGTACGTCAAGTGGTAGATTTGGCACATCAATGCATTCGGTGTGCTTCAGCTGATTGACGTGCCGCACCAAAATGTCTGGTCCGACCAGAATCTCATAGATATCACCACACATTCGGTGGACACGGCCGAGCGTCCACTTCTCCTGCTTGTTTCTGTAGTCTTTCGGCAGCATCTTCTTGACCGGATGGAAAAATCGTTGCCTTGCTCGGCGGCAGCGACGGCGGCGGCGGTTGAATTGCCCTTCTATCGAAGTCGGGCGAACTGTTTCACGGCCAACATCCGGTTTCCCGCTGGCGGATGGCGTTAGGCGAATGACGTCAACTGGTGTGCGAATCTTCCTCTGCATGAGAGCCTCTGCGGGAGAGACTCCGTTTAGAGAATTCGGGTTGTTGTTGCCCGATAGCTCATCAAAAATATTTCGAGAACTTCCTTAGTCCATTCCCCTTTTGACTCCTGGAGAGCCCGCTTGAACGTGTCCACAAAACTCTCAACCTGGCCATTGGACTGCGGATGAAATGGTGGCGAACGTATATGATTAATTCAAAAGGCAATTTGGCGAGCATACGTCTGCTTTCGATAAATTCTCTTCAGGCCTGTAAATTTATATGGCTATTGAAGATACGTGCAAGTCGATAATTATGCTGTAGCTCGGGTTTGGGGTGGGGGTGGGGGGGGGGGGTGGAGGGTGAAACACCAAACTTCCAATCAGCGCCAGGGAGAAGGTGCGCTCCGGGGAAGGTTAGTGCTTGACAGCTTGCCTTAGCGGCCGAAGGCGGCTGATGTGAACTGTCCCCCATTATCGCTCACCAAAATCTCGGGACAGCAAAGTCTGCTGAACAATCGTCGAAGAAGGTTGATTGTGGCGCCGGCTGTCGTATTTTCCATGGGAAAATCTTTCGGCCATTTGCTGTATGCGTCAACAGCGATAAGGAAGTTTTGACCATTTATTGGTCCAGCATTATCGATGTGAACCCTGAACCACGGGATTTGTGGGACAGGCCATGCCTTGAATATGGTCTTCACTGGCGTCTTTGATGCGAGTGCACATTTGGGGCAGGAAAGAGCCACCTGTTACAGTTGTTAGTACATGTGGGGCCAGTAAACATAACTGCGGGCGTGAACCTTCATGCGGTTGATTCCCGAATGACCAGTATGAAACTGTCTCAGGACACTTGCTTGCAGTTTCTGCGGCACGACGACACGTTCGTAGAACAAGAGACAATCGTTAACGGTGG
>CACRXP010000842.1:0-24796 GCA_902702965.1 Spirometra erinaceieuropaei
GCATTGGGTCGGAGGTAGACACGGCAACAAAGAAATAAGGCCGCCAAAAGAGCACACACCGCAACACCATGCCAGCGTAATCACACCAATTAAAAATAAGTAAGTGGGTTAACAGTATTGTGTCCATCAGGTGCGGTTACATAACCAAATCTTACCAATTTTTTGGTTAACGCGCTCATTTCCGTTACCATACGAATGCGTACGACAAGACTTTCGACGGAAATCCAAACGATTTCTGTTTTATTGCATTTCGTCAGCTTACTGTCTGGGGTACGGCCCCACCTGTAAAATCTCCACTACCATCATTCCTGTATGACACGATCTGCAGCCTACGGACAGTTAAGAGGGGTCCTTCACCCTACCGTTGCCTTCCTGAATGACACACAAAAGTGATCTTTCCACTCTCGTATTGTAGAGGAATATGCTATCTGTAAAGTTGATATATGAAGGCACCTAGACGTCCGATTTACACCCACAGTCAGCACTGGTGACCTACAAATCAGGCAAGGTGCGCCATACAGGGAGAGTCGTGCATACGCCTCCCCATTTCCCCGAAGATGGGTAGGCGAAATCACTATTGAGAAAGTCTGAACAAAAATAAACCGCTCCTGGGAGACGCACATGGATGTGAACGGTGGCTGCACAAAATGTCGGATTGACACCACAAGCAAAGACTCGTTCTAATGATAACAGCTTCATCAGCCTTCGTTTTCGCTTCTCGGGTTTTTGGAACCGCATGCTATGCACTTTGGCCGGAGGAACTTAATATAAATCGGTGTCCGAAATGAGGCCACCTACCGCTAACAGAATTTTGCAACAGATGTGAACCGCGGCATATAATTTGAGCAGCACAAACGCCATGGCAGTATGCCATGGGAGTAATCGTGCGATTAGCAAAAAACGCATTTTGTGTGCTTATTTTATCAGAAAGTACACCTGGTCTTCCTTGAGAAGATGGACTGTTCTCGTTTCAGGATGATATTTAAAACGGCCTGTTCCCACTTTTCTGAAGCTTCCAAACTATGGGACGTGTAGTCTGTCTAGAAAAAACACATCTTGTGCCTATTAAGACGCCTCCTGATGCCTACAAAATATCCCAATCTGTATTCACATACATACTTTGAGAACAACGTTAACGGACTAAGTGAAGATTCATACAGACGCTGCAAAATTCGAAGGGTTTAAGGCATTTGGACAGAATGGCTCCGATCCATATGTATTGAATCGTGTTTCTATACAGCAAAGGCATTGCATTTTCTCAAAATCCCCGAACAGTGCTGTCTAAAATAATGCAATGTGTACTTTGACACAGTAAAAGGGGTTGACTAATACAAGAAATAGGTAAAAGAGAACAGTGGCGCTTAATGTTGGCATAGGAAGAGGAGTGAATTTTGCGGGAATATGATTGTAGTCCAGACTGATATTGGCGCGGAGATAAACCACAAGACTAGGGTGATGGCATCGTCTTCAAGGTTTCGAATGCAGCCTTCTCCAGGGATTCTCTGAAAAGTAGGAAAGGCAAACCGTACGAATAAGAAGTAGCTCCTGCAGAAGAGGCAAAACTCAGCACCTGTGTCCTTATTGACAGAAAATTACTGACGCAAAATAAACGGAAATTCGCCGTCGTCGAGAACCCTTCACGTCCACAAAAAGTTGTCTGTTACTGCAACCTCAGAATTCGAACGATCAGTGTTAATTTTAATCAGTGACCAACCTCATGAAATGTTAACTGAAATTTCGAAATATGTTTCCGATTGGGGAGGATTAATTAAGTGGGGCTTTAATAGTGATTGGCGTGTGACATAATGTCTTGATATTTCGGGCATGCCGGAATGCTGGCTTTTAAATGCCCATCTTTTCGGTTGTCTGAAAAAACCACGCTCGGCAAAAAATTACGCGAGTAGTATTAATTTTCCCCATCCATTTTCGATACCCTTATAGATTCAAATACTTCATACTGACCCAACTGTGAAAAACTCGGCGCCTCGGTGGGATTCGAACCCACGCAGTAAGGGGAAGGCTTGTCTCACAGGCCACCGGTAAACAAACGTTCACGAATAAGTGGGTGATTTAACAAGGCAGGTAAATGATTCGGGCGCTTCTCCAGGACTGCCATCTTCGACTGCGCAAATATAACGGGGTTTGCCGTAAGTGGTTGCAACGCGCGGCAAACCCGGAGGTATGTTGCTGCGACAGGTGAATTGCGCGCAAAGAGATGCTAAGCTGGTGGGTAAGGTTGAAAAAAATAAGTCATGAATCTAGGGAGAAAACAGAGCTCAAGTTCAAAGTCTGTCCTCCAGACTGTTGAAACTTGAACAATTGAAAGTACTAGGTTAGTAAGCCTGTTTCAATACCACAAACACCAGTCCGGTCAACGTCGTGGCCACGGCCGAATCGATTCTCTGGCAAGCCGAAGAGTCCAACGAGACAATGCATTGCATCCGGCAGCATGTGACCACCTTAGAGATAGCACACAAAACTACGCGAGCAAGATGGATTCAAGACACTGATAACTGACCCAAAAGGCGTGATACCATTAGCAGACGAAGAGCGTCCCACAAATGTACTGAATAGGCTTAGTAACGCGCAGAAATTCAACACTATTGGAGGAACGGCAAGTGTGCCTCCGATGTGATGATGAACTGACGAGGAAGCTGACAACGTAGCCAGACCTAGAGACAGGCAAAGCAATGAATAAGTTGGTACGACTAGCCATTAAATCCATAGATGCAGCCGTAATAAGCTTTTACAGACTACCCAGAGTACATAAAGCCGCTGTCCCCCTCCGGCAAATTATCGTTGTGCGGCGCACCAATATTTAATCTGTCTGAGTGGCTATTCCGACAACTGAGGCCCCTGGCGGGGGACGAAGCCACAACGGTCCGTTCAACTACTCAGTCCCTGATGTGACTCAAGAAAATTAGACTCAATGCAGACGAGGTCATAGTGTCCTCTGATGCCATCTTTCTCTCTCCACTCCAATCTCGCACGACCGGCGAACTGCTCTAGAACCAATAAAGCGAGACGGGCAAGATAAGGAACGAAGTCATCTTCAAATTTATCCCAAGGTGTGCGTCATACTGGGAGACAATGTGCGAACTGGTCAAAGGGACGCCAGTGGGATCGTCACTCCGGGGCTTCACAAATTCATTTTCAAACACCAGTTTTCGTAGCTTGCAGTCCACGATCTTGGGCTCGATATGTCGACTATGCCTTCGCCATCCCCAGGGGGGAAATAACCACAGAATTATGTGATGTCTGTTTTCCTGGACATCCAGTCTACAAGATTGGCAGAGAGCAACAACCAACTGTCTTTCCTGGCCGTCCTCCAAAAGCCTAAGGTATATGTCGTGACAAGCAACACGCATTAGATTCTAAGCTATCACACCAAACACCCGTTGTGGCATAGACGCAACCGTGTGTCAACTCTCGACAAAAGGACAGACGCACTCTAAAGCGGATCTGGCGATACAAAGCAAGAACCCCGCTACCTCCAGAGCCTCTTTATGGCCATCACATATTCCCACAAGTTACGCGGACGCATCAGGCAGTCTAAACGAAACCGGCATCCAGTGACTGAAAAACCGAAATTCCAACAGAGAGAGTTCCATAGACTGACGACGTTCCTGAGACAGTCGCTCATCCCCTAAAAGCGCTGGCTAATAGAATGACCCACAACCCGGAATCAACCGGTCGACATCTGATCGTGCGACCCAAGGCCACGAGGGAAATGAAAAACGTCATCTAAGCCGTCCAGGGCGACTGCTCCAAAGCTAACCACGACGGACAGACCGAAAAACGACTATACGTTTGCGCAGTGAACGCATTCTCTGTAAGGGGAAGACTGGACAAACTATGGAGATACGTTTGCCTTTCAGAACGTTGCAAACCTAGGTGAAGGGAATAACCCTCGAGACCTGACATAAAAAAAACAACATGGACCGCTGTGTGATTCTTTCTGCAGTATACAAAACCCACCGGGGGTGGCTCAATGACCGGAAGACCAGACGCGAACCAGTGCCAAACACGAACCCAGACCATTAATTTGGCAGCCTGGGCACGCAAGATTAGCGGTCTAGAAGACAGAACGAGGGCGCGACGCGGGCAAACCTATACGTCCCTTGTTTCTGGTCTTTGGGCACGCCCATTCAACTGATCACCGGTTCAATTGAGACGATACGGTGGTGATCGCCATGGCGAACACAAAAGGCGTGTGAACATTCCTCGAAGCTTGGCACTCTGCCACAAACATTATGGGCTGCATTGCAGACCTGGAGGCTTTCTACGAGTCTGCGTTGCACGGCTCATTTACCCTCTGCGCAAATCCTAAAAGTACAGCCGCTAATGCCATCGACCCACTATCCTCCTCTCTCGATGTGCCGAGCCGTAGCTAGTAGCCGCCTACGGCACCTATCGTAGCGCCATACTCACCCCCTCCCACATAAGTCCGTCATGTTGACGTAGTTCCTACGTCCGCAACCCCTATAGTGCGATAGTCTCATTCCGAACTATTCATTTCGCTTGCCAAGGGGTCGGTGTGACCAGCTGACTCGCGAGAGCAACTTCTCTCCGAAGAGCCTCCTCTTGCTTAATTGTATCAGCAAAGAATGTATACTACTTCAAATCCATGACATGCATATAAGGCCTTCAGCAACTCCATGCCTATTGCTTCATTATTGTGTGAAAATTTTCTGCTCCAATTTCCCGCATTTATCGAGATCAGGCTGATTGAAAACGGATTTAGTTGTAGTGGATGACGAAACTACCCGTTCCCCCCTCCCTCTCGAGTGCCAAAGAACGCGCCGACTCTTCTTTAGCGGCGAAATACACCGCAAAAAATCACCGAAATGGGCGGAGTCAGTGATTACTCACTTGATTTCCCCTGTCAGTGAATACGGTTATTGTAGTGTGGTCGCAACATTTGCTACAACTCCGTGAGGCCACTAGAAAGGCCGAATAGAAGTGGTGTCAGTGGGGAATGATAACCTCGATACAGCTTGTCATGCTGCTATGACAACTGCCCGTTCTGGACACCGTGTTTGGCACAGTCAAATAGACGACCACAGCGCCTCACGTGAAACTCCGGGCGGACAAAGGAGAGGCTCGGCCAATGCGCGCTTACACCTAATTCCCCTGGCGGGCAGGAACCAATGGAAACTGGCCTTGTCACCTAATCACTTGCTGGGTGTGGACGCGAGCCACAGTCGAGGTAACGGCCACTATGTGGCGTACTGAAAGCATGGCGCCCGCCGTGTCTCATGTTAGCACGGCAACAGCACAGTGAAGGAACTAGTGGCAAATACGTGTTGTGTGCCACATAAAGCCTGTGGCTATGAACAGAACTGCGGAAACTGACTAGTGGGGAAATGGCACATGTGAACAGCCTTTTAACAGTAAATTAGGTTAGAAAGTAGTTGCATCACAGCACGCTTTTTCACCTGTATAATTAGCCATTGAAGTGGTAGAGGGGCGTTCACCGATCGTTCTTACGGAACTCACTCGTTTCGTTATGCTTTACAGACTCTCTCCCTCGAGCCCAACCGGTAGCCGCACAGCGGCGCATGATATGGGCAGAATGTTATTACCGACAAAGACAGTGGAGACGCGAATGGCCAGTGAAGGTAAACAGCATGAGAAGAATCTGTGTAGTTGCTGTAACTCAAGGTTAACTGGCCTAGCACACGAATATACCCTAACTGGGTAACTACTTAGAGTTGTGTAATCAAAGAAAAGTGCCATTTTTTGACTGCACAACCACCGTTAAAAGCTCCCTACTATGTATAGCAGTCACGAAAGGTAGATTGTTTCGCAAGCCGTCTGCCATTTCAGCCTTGTTAAAGGACTCCTCTTTTTTGGTCCAACGGACAGGTCAACTTGGCTCTGGGACCGATGGCTGATCAAAAAGACTAGCCCAGACAGGACAGTCAAGTTTGCCCGTCTTAAGAATCCGACAGTCTTACATCCGGACTGTTAGAAGGTGCCGTTAAGTTGAAGACGGCTGGAATGTGTGCTGTAATTTCGGTGGGTTGATTCAAACGTCTGAAAGGGTCTATGAAGTGAAACGATAAAGGCAGACCAGTTGGTAGACCGGTGGGAAGAGTATACAGTTTATATATATCGCATCGGCAGTGCTTGACCTAAGGCTTCTGCCAAACCCTACAAAGAGATGGTCATTTGCTGAAAACCATAGTTCAACAACACTGGCGTAAAGAAAAAAACCAGACGTCCAAGCCGCGGTTGGAAAGGCGATCCAACAATGGTGATAGTGGAAGTACTTCTAGAGGAATGACTATGGATTTGACGCCTTGGAAATTGTGCACCTGTAATCGCTGAAAAAGCACACCATCATACCCAAATGGGGTCAAATGCTGTGAACGGGGCAGACTGATTTTTGGAAAAGAACGAAAGAATGACAGTGAGTGAGCTGTGGGATGGAAAAACATCTACGGCCAAATACTCCGTCTATAAGGAGCATGCGTGACACGGGGTTAAATCTAACCCATTGCGCGCGACTCCAGGGATGGCGGTCGACGGAGAATGTGAGAAACGGATGATTTAGAAAGTATGGCGAAAAATGGCATGTGGAGGGCATGACAGACTAGCGTATGCCAATGGCAATGGCTCTAGTCAACCACTTTGAGGACCTAGTCAAGCCCAACCTTGCGTACTTTGCCGACCTCCACAATTGACAGAAGCTCAGTTTTAGTAGTTCAATCTGCAACATGAGCAATAACAGGATGTGCAGTCCGTCTATTGTAAGCGTGAAGAATTGGGGTATATTATTTCCTCTACCTGACCCCCTGAAGGCGACCAAAATGTTGGAAACGACTTCTATTCGTCCAGTAGGGTCGGTGCATTGTCCAAGATGGTGCATGAGGCCACAGTGGACTTGTTTGGGTTAGGCAGGCCTGTGTGGATTAACCTGCCGCGTCGTGGAACACTGCAACCGGCAACTTCTTTGCGAATATCCAGAAAGAAGACGCTGCACACAGCCTTAAATCGCAGACAGAACTTTTTGCAGCAAAAAGAACGCAGTGAATAGCAACGTGAACTGGATGAGTGCCTTCAGCCTGTCTCGAGTGGCTGATTGAGTATCATATGGCACGGAAAGTATTTTTGGCAAGAGGTAACTGTGACGGCCATCTTCACCTGTCAGACACCATGATTTTAGGTGTTCAGAAAATTGGTCAACGAGCAATTGTGTCATGCGTCCGACCACTTGAAACACGGGTGGATGTCCTATCGGTTCCAAGCAGGAATATTCAGGCGCATTGTTTGTTGACCCCGTTTCAAGGGCGCTTGATCCTGTTTCAGTTTATTACTGTCCAGTGAGTATAAGTCAACGCATTCTGGAGAAGACTGGAAAGTGAGAACCATGGCGCAGATGAGGGATGCCGTCTGCATTTTTTCTAGTTTGGAAACATTCCTTCGCCCTCACGTTGATATCCGCGCGAGGGGTATTTGCGAGACCGTTTTGCGGTCTGCAATGTCAGTGCTACTGGGCATCTTCCAACACCTGGTCGTCATATCTGGTTGCCTGAATATAACTGTATTAACGACGATAGAATAGACAAATTTCGCAGCAGGTAAACTCCGTACGACCAAAGTTTCCCGCGCGCGCCTGAGATTCGAGTTCTGCAAGTCGAAAACGGGTAGGTGGGTTGACTTTGGTCAGAGATGTTTGAGTAATGGGTGACGACAAGAAACGGTAGCTTAAGATTGAAAGCGAAAGTTTGTCGCTACGCTCTCAGCAGGCAAGAGCTAGAGCCGAGAGCTTGGCGGCGGTCAGTCTGTCGCTTGAAAATGGATCTCGTTGACCAAGGTGACCTGGAAGCGGAAACTGAGTGTGCGGTCCACAAGCAGGACTGACAGAACAAACATATTCAAGTGTTCGTCAGCTTGGTGTCAGCAAGAAGCGTCATCTGCCATTGTGTCCTGTTATATTCTGCCGTCTCGTGCGAAAAGGCAGCCTCTTCCGAAGACCTCTGCGGGAGACTACAGTCTACGCAATAGAACTATCAATACTACTGACAAAAAAATTGCAGGACAAACGAAGAATAAAGTGGGGGTGGAAGAAACGGGAGGACGGTAAAGCAACCAAAGGGGAGGGGAGGAAGAAGAAGTAGAGGAAGACAGATAAACACGATAAAACTAAAGAAAACGCGAAGGTGGGTAGGTGTGTGAGGCAGAGGAGAGGAGGAAAATAAAAAGACAGAAGTAGGGGCAGTAAATTTTGGCATCAAGTGCTGTGTGAGAGCTCACCTGAAGTCGGGATGGGCAATTTGTATGAGCGCGTGGGCTCGTTGGCGCAGAGACTTGCCGAACAGGTAGGCGATGCCATACTCGGTGACAACATAGTGCACGTGTGCTCGGGTCGCCACAACGGCGCTTCCCTGTCTAAGCACTGGTACAATAGACGACTCGCCGGCGGAGTTCTTGGAGCACATTGTGATGATTGGACGTCCTTGTCCGTCCTCCGAGAGCGACGCCGCACGCGTAAAGTCCAATTGACCTCCAACGCCTGAATGAAAAATTGAATTAGAAACGATACTTGGCGTGGAATGAGGCCAAAAACGACAGCAAAAGCCTGCTCTCTGGATAGAAAATGAATGAGGGGTGAAGGAAGCCGGGCTTTTAGAGCACATTAGTTGACTATTCCAGGAGCATTAGTTCGGTGCGCTGGAAAAGCTTCGAGGAGGGTCATCTAATGGCATAGTGTGATAGTTGTACCTAAACTGGACGCTGTTTCCAGATGGTGAGTTCGAAAGGACCGAGAAAAGTCGTCCATGTCAAAAGTGGATATGATAGTTTGGGAACGTAAACCAAAGAGCAGAAGCCTCGGCATGCACAGATGAGGGCATCTAAACCCGAAACACGGATTCGTTAGCGTCCTACAAATAAGCCTAATAGTCAAGTACAGGTAGGTTTCTGTCTTCTCGTGTATTCAGCTTCGATTTTATTGGGGATTAAACTCTAAACATGCTGAAATGCCTATATTTTGGTTCTTAATAGAGAAAAGAACCTTTTTACGAAAAAATATGAATGGGAACCACGCTTAGTGGAAATAACACGACATAAAACGACGCAACTTGCAAGGGGCGTTTTAATCAAACCAGACAACGTCCATAGTCCATAAGGCAAAAACGTGAGTATCCGGCTACCAAAAAACGCTTGTTAGAGCCTAGGTAACATTAATAAGCAGGCGCGGTCGGTCACAGCGGTTCCGCAGACGAAAGAGGATACACGCAAGGCGCAGACCACGAGACAGTAAGTGTAAACATAGTCCTTCCAGGCAGTGAAGCCCGTGTGGATCCGGCCTTAGTTGTTCGCTAAAAACCCACCGATTAAAAAAGAAGCTTTAAACAAGACACCTGCACGCGTGATCGGTAAGCACAAGCACCGAACAAACAAATACTCCTGTTTGGGCTGACTCAAAGGTTTTCTGCTAATGTGTTGGAGAAAAGCAGATCAGTTGCCTAGGAATGGCGGCATGGTAGGCAGACGTCACAGACCGCCAAAAACTGTTCCGGGCTAGTTCAATCAGTAGCAGAAAGACAGCTAGCCAAAAAACACCATGAATACAACCTGAGTATGGCGGTGCGCAACGAAGCTTCTATGCCTCGTGCCATGAGGGACTCGCAAATTCAATGAGCCTTCTTAAAAAAGCGAAATGGATGTTCTTCAAAAGCGACTGGCAATTGAGGTCCGTAAACCTATTTGAACAAAATGTAATCACTGATTACGTTAAGTCGTCAACTGAGAGCAAAGAAACAAGGGATCATCGCGACTTCGTCAAATTTCACGCAAAATTCGCACATGTTTTGCGACAAGTATCGCAGATAAAAGGCGATTTCGAACGCCAAAAACAAGTGCTCCGGAAGGTCTTCGATGACCACAAATATGTTCGGCTGTTTATCCAGAGTACCCTGACTTATCCCGTGCGCTTGCAAATTTTTGCCGATTCGGTCGGTTTTAAGCACCGAAACTTCCTTATAAAGCGGTCTAAAATGACAATCTTAAGTGTCATCTAAAACTTTCGTCTAAGAAGACTAGTCGAGCACCAGAACATCCTGTCCATTCTGAACTTTCAAAGTCGTACAGGGGTCCATACGTCGCACATTTGGTGTTACAAACTGCCAAAACACGCCGTTTAGGGAAGGCGATGATTAAAAGTGCCTTCAAGCATGATAGTTAAAGCGCGAAATTGTAATGCAAGCTTTTGAGCAGAATCACTTGAAAAATCACCCCTCTAAAAAGCATCAAGCAAAAGGTTCAGGAGCATACCTGTGTAAATAGTCTCTCCAATGCCATCCGCCACGCTCTGACCGGTAAGGTCCATTTCAAAGCACGTGTTTACGGTGGTAACCTTCGGGTTTCGAGCGATAATTTCAGTGGAGTTAACCCACGCTATGTCGTTGAGGGCTGGAAATGAAAATTTGAATTCCAACTGGTAAGTGGAAAGCCGATAATTATTCCAGACATAAAAATGACTGGTGAGTCTTTCCACATCCGCAGCGTAGGCTTCCAATGTAGTCTTAACCGCATATTTAGGTCAAAATCCGAGAGCGCACTCAAAATAAATCTGAATATTAGGGAGATTTGCAGGGCGACGGACAACCTCAATGCGGGGACGCAAGAATCTTGTCTTAGCTAACTCAAATAACGCAACCTACTTTATCCCGGTCTAAGACTGATGTGGAAATCTGTTAAATATCCAGGGCTATATGACACTTACCAACCGTTATTAATGTGACATAGGTGTGCAAATAAAGCCAGACGCTCTGCAGATTCAAAGACCGCTGTTTACAACACTAACAGTAAACTAGTCCACACCAGTTCAGATCTAAAGCAGAACGTGCATATACTTCGAAAGCACACTGACTTCAGTTCCTGCAGTAACTTTCTTTGGTTCAGCATGACGTGAGAGGATTTTTGCGAAGATGTGACATTCGAAGAGATATCACGCCAAATGAGTACATATCGAGCGGCAACGTTGAGAGACCAGATCCGGTCGTCCTCAAACCGGCGAGGTGAGTAGTTTTAAGTAGTGTGGTCAATTAATCCGTTGGCTTGACATCAAATGAGGTTAAGTCAGACGTACAAAACTTTTCACCACATGAAAAAGGAGCAAACAGTGTGTATCTGTCTTAACTAAACGACCGGCGATAAAACTACTTAACGATAATCTAGGACACTTTTATTTAGCTTTAGTCTGAGTGTAATAAGACATCACATGGAAAAGACTCATGTAAGTTCGTTATTGGGAAAAGCGAATACCAAACAAGTCGGCAGCAGTTCTATCATGATCTGGCGTATGGGATTGCTGTAAAAGCAGTAAATATCCAGCGACACCCGGTTGCCGCGTACGAGGAACCGCGGTGAGGATATGAGAGGTAAGAAGAAAATATTAGTAATAATCAAATAATTCCGCTCGGGATTGTGTCAGGCGGTAATTACTGTTTTTAAATGTGACCTAATCGAATGTAAGCTAGTACATGAGTGGATATCAGTCTGTCTGGCGCACGCAAGCGGTTTGTTTAGCTTTGTCAGTTACGCCTTCACACCAAGCTAAGGCAGTTTTGTTTTAGTCTTGTCTTTTGAGTAAGGTGGAATGTGGCACACTCATAGCAAGCCTGGTATACGACAGACATTCACACGCAAGGTGCTACTGCATCCACCTAGTGAGGGTTGTAATGAACGTCGTTGCCTGCAACGTGTGAGCTATCCGATCGAGCTGGTGGATACGATAATATCAGAAATTTATATTGTTTGACACTGAAACTCACATCCGGCATGCACGACAAACCCTTTTAAGAGGCACAAAAAATATGAGTTGTGTTCGAGAGCATAACCAAACAGACAAGTAAATAGAAGCAGGAATGATCAAAACAAGCTACTTACACACAAGTGGATTTTCATTAACGAAATCGAAAACACGTTTCGTTCCTATGCAGTAGCTGGTAACGATGCGTCCTCTTTGCACGGGTTTAAAACGGTTGGTGATGACTCCGAGGTTCACCAGATCAATTATTCCGTCGGCGATTATTTCGGCATGAACACCCAAATCTTTATGACTCCGAAGGCGATAGGTGACTTCATAGGGAATACGACCAAAGCCTTAGTAAGAGAAATAATGAAGTTAACGCGTAGGTCATCCGGCACTGGCAATAGTCCAGTATTAAAACCTCACAAATCAATTAATATCATTCGTCATTAGTGACGTTTAAGCGACGTCGAGAAGCTCAAAGATGGGGTGGGGAGATATGAGTTCGCATGATGATAGATGAACGAGTGATTCGTTTAAATGTTATTCGCGTTAACTGCAAAAACTGCTCTAAAACTATCAAACATACTTGGGGTTAGGCACACCTAACCAGGTCTCACACAGAATCAGAAGTTGCGAGGTGAAGGAAGAAGACTTACCAAGCTGAATTGTGGCGCCATCATCAACAAGGTTGTCAGCTATAATCGAAGCAATTTTTTGCTCCGTTTCATTGGCACTCGGGATGGGCATCTCGCAAAGAGGCTGGTGACCGTGAAAGAGGTAATCCAGACGACTAATATGCACGGTAGAGTCACCGTATGTTACCGGTGCTAGCGGATTAATTTGGCCTATTTGAAGTTAATTGATAATAAACGTGTTTACCTATAATGCGCTTTGCATTTTGAATTGCAGATCTGGCGGAGCCGATCGCACTGCCCAAAGTACAAAATCCATGCTTATCCGGCGGAGACAACATTACTAGGGCATATTCTATATTCACATGCTTTTTGCGATAAAGAATTGGAAGTTCAGAAATCTGTATGGGAATGAAATCGGCCCTTCCGTCATTCAAGGCATCGCGGCAATTTTTGCCTTAAGCATTCAAAAAGAAGATAACCCTTACTAGAATAAGACGTTGAAAGTTTAAAATGACCCTTGGCATCGTCTCGTAGGTAAGCGAGGTCACCAAGAGGAAGATGTTGATAAACCCGAATGTTATTGAGCTTTTTCTCCATAACGTGTTCGTAAAGAGCATTAGTAAGTAATGTTGGGGAGGAAGAAGCTCCCTGGATAAAAACGATTGAATCTAAAGTGTTCAAGTAATTTTAATGATATACCATCCTTTAGCTCGGAGAATAGCTCACTCGGACGGGATGACCATACTGGGTATTTTCCAGGTATTGGAGCAATGGGCTCCTGAAAATTAACATGGGCCTTGCCCACAGAAGCAGCCGACCTGACCGAACTTAGGGCAGACCCAAACCCCCGAAATCTGCGCAGGACAAACATGCTACCAGTTGAAGTGACGCCACTCGGGCATCGCAAAAAAGGATTGAAGATGATTTGTTTAAACAAACCCTATGGATCGAAAGTCCTTAAACGTTAGACAACAAAAACATTCATGCCGCAGAAACAGTGTAACGGTGTCCTTTTCGCAACATGCATCATCCATACAAAACCGAAAGTTACTAACATACAATAGCACAAATAAAATAGTTATCATGTTAAAAGATACGAGAATCAAAGCGAACTTAACACTCATTTAATTGACAAAATATACATAGCAACATTGGTCTTTGACTTTGTAATTGTACACTACATGTTAAAAAATGTTCATATTGGAAATAATTTGAGGTCCTCACCACGGGTTCAACATTACTAAATTAAATTCAACCCCTATAAAAATTTCTGCAGTCTGTACACGGAATGTTTTTAAATAAAAAAAACAGCTCTGAGCTAAGCGACATAAACCTTGTATTGGACGGTCTCGGGAGACTTCAGATAACCCGACCTTCTCAGCTGCAGCATTCGGCAGAAAAAATGCTGCGCTAAATGTTGGGGAAGAGAGAGCACTAGAGAAATTTTTCGTGAATTTATAGCACACATATAGCGCAGGACGACTGGAAGAAAGAAGTCTGCAAACAGACAGAGGGACTACCCTACAGGCTCCGTGTGCAAAAGACAAGGACCTACTGCCTTCATCCGCTGACCCATCTACTGCATTCAGCATACTTCAGTATATAAATAAAAACATTGATTTGTTAAATACCCCTAGGGAATCATCAAAGCAAGCAGAAATAAACTTTCAAGTGAATTTTATGAGGGGTAGCCAAACTCTGTACAGTATTCGGTTCAAACTCATGAAAAACGGTTAGCGGGCAGGGAAAAACTCCTTCTTTCGAAAAAGACAAAAAGAATATAAATTTACTAGCTTTTAAGGAAAAAAATTATCGCTCATGAAATGGTAAATAAGTGGATCGAATAGGACTGGCCTGCACTTGTTAATGCATAAGGGATCCGAAGCGGATATCGTCAAGGCAGAATTAATAAACCGGATTAGGCTGCTAGCGTCAAAGTAGCAAGACAAGGGGAAACCAGACACGATCAATCGCAGTCCGCTTAAAGTCCAACCGAGGAGGGGACATTAAAGGATGAGGCGGTCATCCAAGCCTACGGGGAGATGCGACCCTAAGACCTCTTCTCCGATCAATTAAACCCCTAACAGATGGCAAAAAGGGGGGATTCCGCCGTGGTCTTCAACAGAATTCTTGGGGTCGAAGTGAGCAGATAACATCAAGGACCGCGAAAATCATCGACTGGAGGTTAGAACTCGAAATCTCAGAGGCCAAAGTGGATTCCTGACGGCGGTCTCATTGGAAAATAAAGATCCCACCAAAACCCTTTTTCTTTCAGATATGTATGGCCTAGTAAAGTCGATAAGGGGACGGCAAAGTTCCAGAGTTCCTTATTTAGCTAAGAGCCTTCTATATGGCACTTTATCAAAGGTTTTCTAAGATGGAAATAAATAAAAACCGCAAATAATTAATCATTACGTAGAGCAGTATGCAGATTGCGAAGAACTGATAACTTGATCGGCTATAAAAACGTCACTAATTCACATGGGACTAATTTTTTAAAAGATTTTGTCGAGAAGTGTTTTACTGACACCTCAATAATTCTGAGCGCCAGGTTGACAGCCAGATATAAATACTGGGATAATAACAGAAATTTCCCAATAGCCAGGAAAGTAACCATTCTAGAAAAGGGCTGAAAGGAATCTGTTAAGCAGAGGTGAAAAGCTTCTTAGCTGCTTAATAAGAGAGTTCGGGAAGCTTTCAGTTCCCACTTAGTGCGAGTAAGTAAGCTGGCTTATCCGTTTCTGAATATTTGCAGGAGCAAAATTAATGGTGGTGAGGGAGGCAGCAGGCAACGGGGGAATTAAAGGGATGATGTCGGTTTCGATATCAACCAACGCCATGTTTCCCAACATGGTCTTGTCGGTATAAACTGAGATTACCTACAATGAGCAGCGAGTCGGAAAGTAGAGAATGAACCCAAGGTACTGTGATGCACAAAAAACCTGGGTCAGAATCAAAGGCCACATATCTTAGTTGTCTCATCATTTGCATGACTGATCTCGCGTTGTGTGAAACTATACTGAGCGGATTCCTGATATGCAGGTTTTGCCCATTACTACTTATAAAAAAGAAGAGCTGACGGCGGAAATTTAAGCTGAAGGGAGGAAGTGAAGAGTGGAAAGTAAATTTGCTGCGGTACGAAATTCGTAGAGATAGAATAGAAAAGTTTTATAATAGCGCCCCTTGGCCACTGTCAGTCTCCCTTGAACACAGGAAAAAAACCTAAAACAAACTCATCCATTTCGACTGCACTTTGACGTCGTTTGTTTTGGGTGTCTGTTTAGCCAATGGAGCGTGAATTGAGAATTTGTTTTAAGTTAAACAAACCTGAGTTCCAAGGAAAAATAATTGCAAAATTTTTATGAAAGGACGATATGTACAATATAAAAATTGAAGTGTGCAGTTTGGTAGTTTTTGGGGGGGCATGAATAATATGTTCTTCGTGGAACCGTGGAATAATCTGCCCGAGACGGTCGTCATGTCTCAATCTGTGGCGACATTTAAATGTAGGCTTGACAGACATATGCTACAGCAACAAGTGGACTATGGGACTTTTTAGCCATGTGACCAGTGACATATGTGAATCAATGTCTGCATACACTTACTGCTTCTTCACATTTTTGTGTATTTATCGATTTTTTATGTACAAATAGGGAGTTCAAAGGCGTAAGCCTATTTCCCTCAAATACACTGACTGACTGACTGAAATTGAAGGACTTTGTAGCGGCTAAGCGGTGATGGTGTACGTTCAGTGCGCCACAACTTCAGGCCATATCCCAAGTTGTTAGAAGCAGGACGCCATTTAGGTAGGACACTTTATTCTGTAAGAATAGTGAAGGGGAAAGTTGGCAACCGGACGAGGATGCGTCCGACGCCTCGGAGGCGGCGTCTGCGAGAGCGACGAGCCCTGTGCCGCCGAAGGTGGCCGCTGCAGAAGTGTCGCTGCAGATTGTTTACTCTATTGTTCTGGACTGTTCCCGCCTGTCTTACCAATCAGCGATAGGATTTGCGTTGATTGGCTCCAAGCCCACGCGAAGGTAGTGACAAGCCTCGCGTGGTGCAGGCAGAGAATTTATCGAATGCGTGGTGCAGATAGTGAATTGCAACGAGACAAATCGAAGCCGGGCAGACGTGCGTGCCATAGCAGGCTGTTGTTAGGACGTAGGTGTAGGCGCTAGCGAGAGGCGCGACGTAAGCATTACGGCTGTCCACTACAACATTGGTATCGGCCTGACATTGAAAGTATTTTCCAGTTGGGAAAATTTCGATGTGTTCTAGTTGGTGGTTGTCAGTCTATCTGGCCAGCTGTAAAGGGGCGGTCGCACATTTCCTTCATGTTTTTCAGGAGTCTTGCCATAATTGTCTGGACTACGAGCTGGAAAAGATGAATATATATCAGGAGTAAGAAACATTCAATAGTAAGTCAAAATCAAAGCTGCCAAAATAATATTAAATCGTGTATCATATTTTTCTTGTGAATGTGACATTATAGGAGTAGTGGTCGACTGTCTACTATGATCTAATATAGTTGTATATATGTTTAATATGACTTTATTATAGACTTACGTACAACTAATATGCAGGGTTTTATCGAAAGGGATGTTATTATTAGCTCCTTAAGGGAGATTTAGTGTCGGGTTACGTAGCCGATAGAAACGATAAAGGCAGGAAAGAAAGAATATCAATATCTGTTCTATGTTTATCAATGATGCTATTTTTCATAAATTTGATTGTTTTTAGTGCTACGTTCCGGTATTATACAAGCGGTTGGCATCATCAGAGCCCTTTCGGACCAAAGTCTACATCAAAGAATTGACTTGAAAAATGAAGGTGTATTATTATTTGAAAGGCATTTCTTAGGTTTTATTGTAAACTCGATTAGGGTTTGACTTTTCCGGACAGAACTTGGAAGAGCATTCCAGATAGTGGCATATCGTATGGTGTAGAAATTCGACCGTTGGGACTTTGTGAATTTGGGAATCCTTATAATATCCTCGCTATTTCTGGTGTTTCTAGGGGCGTTTTGGTCGGTAAGGAAATTCATTTTGAGAATATCTCGGTCATGGGTGACCTTGAATAGGAAGTTTAGACCATTTTGGAGTCTTCTGATCCAGAGTGTTCGAAGACCGTATTTATGATAAAGTTCTAAGTATAACCCTGAACTTCTAAACAAAGATCTAGTAAAACGTCTCTGAATGCCTTCTAGTTTCCTTCGGCCTTCTGAGGGCATTACTCCGAAGAAAAGTGAGCAATAATCTAGGAGAGGTAAAACATACATTTTGAAAAGTCGTATTCTTAGTGCATTCAAGGTGAAATTTTACACATGAATCCACACAGGCGTGTTGATTTCGGTGATATTTGTTGGACGTAGGGAGATAAATCAAGGGTATTTGTATAGCTGAGACCGAAATCTTTTGCCGATTGGGCCTTCGTTATTTCATTATCCTCGAAAATTATGGGCGGAAGGTTTTGTGAGCCAAAGATCAGGAGATGGCATTTTTCGGGTGAAAAGGGCATCTGACATTGTCTACTCCATCCGCTGAGTTTTCTGAGATCAGTTTCAATTGTTCTGTGAATATTGGCAACTGTGTTCCCGTTATATGCATATGCAAGTTTAAGGTCGTCCGCATACAAAAACGTCTTAGCCGATACTGATATGGACGATAAGTCGTGAATATATATGAGAAATAGAAGGGGGCATAGGATAGTGCCTTGAAGTACTCCACTGGTAATAGCGGATGGTTCTGAGACTACGTTTCGAATGTGCACCACTTGATATCAGTTTCGAAGATACGCTTTGAGATTTTAGCATCAGAGACTCTTAGGTTGAAGCCGCATGAATAAAGTAAGTGGAAAGCGACATTGATTGACTGTCTACTCTTAGGAACGTTTGTGCCTGTCTTCGGTCTCAGTAGCAATCAGGTCAATGAGAGGGATGAGCTTCTCACATTGCTAAGACGTAAGTTTTGGCAACTTTCTTTCCAGAAAGACACCAAGAACAGAAAATATTGATCCGTAACGAGACATAAAATTGTTAAAATTATCGAGCGCTCTTAGGTCTATTTTCCTATGTTCAATGAGGTTTCAAATGGAGTTTACTTTCATTCTGATTTCTACGAAGGTTTGCCTGAGGTTTCATGTCGGAAAAGCAAAATAAGACTCCAGTCCAAATTTTATATTGATGATAGCTGCGAATCTTCGAGGATATATGGATGAGGCTATGCATTATGAAACAATTTCTTTAAGCTATCAATACTGGTGGACCAGACAGCGCAATTTATACTAAGCAATTTTTGCTCAATAACAGAATGCAATCATTTGCCGCCTTCAAATAAGTGAAAATGTCTCAATCAAACGATAATTAAAAATTAAGCGAAGGCCGTCTGGAAAGTTCGCAAGCACTCCCGTTCAGAAGGTTTGCCAATAATAAGTTGAGACCCTGAGGTTTATGTCCCCTAAACGCAAGGAGCCCCTTAATTGCATCTTTCTCCTTGAAACTGATGCCTTTTTTATGTTGTACCGTTAGAATGTTCAAAGTCCGATCCATCTGTAAAATTAGATACAACAAATAGCTTGCGTATTCTGTCTTATCATTATTTTCAGGGATATGCTCGCTGGCATTACCGACAAAGACAAGGGAGACTGGAGTGGCCATTTCTGGCTTATTAGCCGTCGTCATCCAATCATACCCAAGCCCGAAGTGTGGAACACCCGAGCCTCGAACTCGGACCTGTTAGTTAGAAGTCCACGCCTCTAACCACTGCGCCACAAGCCCGTTGCCCTGTCGGTTTTCGATCGGGAATATTCCAGTTTATTTGATAAGGATGATCGGCAAAGCCTTTGAAAACCCTATAGCTTACATGTCAGCTCGTTAGAAATAACTGTTCAGGAACAATGAAAATATTCGCTATATAAACAGTTATTGATTCATTTGAGTAGCATTGTCTCAGAGAAAAAATCTGTGGGGAACCGGTGTACTTAGCTCAGATTCAGACTGTCGAGGGAAAAAAAGGGACACAAATAATCATCCAAGCGTTTCTTGAAGAGTTGCAGGGATGTCGCCTCCACGACTGACTGAGGGAGATCGTTCCATTTCTCCACTACCCTTTGCGTGAAAAAATCAGAACGAAGGTTCAGCCTGGACATTGTTGTCCGTAGCTTCATCGAGTGGCCACGTAGATTGGGTGAAAGGTGCCACTGAAACATTTCCTCAAAGCTAAGTCCATGCTCAAGGCCATTTATTATCTTGTAAACCAGGATTAGATCACCTCTTTGCTGCCTGTGTTACAGGCAGCAAAGAGGTGATCTAATTCTGGTAGGGGGCGCCCCCCGATCGTTCATACGGAACTTACTCGTTCCGTTGTGCCTTAAGGGCTCTCTCTCTCGAGCCAACCAACAGCCGCACAGCAGCGCATGATTTATAGGCAGAATATAAGGCACAACGGAACGAAATGTGAACGATTGGTGAGCGCTCCCTAAAAAAACCACAAAAACCACCATCAACTATATTTTTATGCCTTAAGCTCAGGAGTTTTTTTCACTGCTGGTCAGATTTGTGTTTAATCGCTTCCCTTGACAATGCCTGTAAACTGTCATCAAATTAAAATTTATTTATTTATTTATAGATATGCTCGTTGTTTTTTCCTTTCGACCCTACGACCGTATATTTGTTGTTTAGCCGGTTGTCGATGTAGCTGAAGAGCATTCTTCGCTTATCATCGGCCCTTTCCATTATCCACGTTCCATACTTCGTTCGCGATTTTTAGATATTTGGCCATATATCTATCCGCTTTTGGAGAAACACCCGAGGATCAAGCATACTTGACCTAATTTTCTGTAGAGGCTGCATGCCATTGTCAGTGTCATCCCTGGGCCCACTCGGGGGCGCAGACAATGACAGAGCTGTTTCAACGTTAGGATTCGAGGCTGACAAAACGTTGTCCCCAAGGTATAACTTTTTTCGCGATTTCCGATCAACGCGCTCAACCGAATTACTTACACACATTAATCCCTATGACTGGACTGATTTCTTCCTTAGTTCGGATGTAAATTTTTGCACTGCAAAACTGTACGAAATTTTGGATCCGCTTATTTCTCGTTTTGTCCCCCGAAAGAAAATTATTAATATTGGGGATGAGGTTTTCCTACCCTTACCCTTTTGTCGCAGATTGCGCAGGCTTTATCGTCGATTCCATCTTCAAAACGACGTCTCTGGCCTGCCCTTAATTTGTGATATTTTTGAGAGGGCTAAGAGATTGTCTGAATAACAACAGCTAGCCGAGGCGATGCCGTTTACCGAAAATCATTCGTTAAATGTCTCGAAACTTTTCTCTAGAAAAATACGAACTCACCGAAAGACGCAGCATCCCATCCTCCGAGACGCTCTCGGAAATCCTATAGTTGATGCCCAGTTAACCGCTGATAACTTCGATGATTTCCTGTCCAAAACGTTTATTGAAGACTCAACCACTCCGCTTCCGACCATCTAGGCATTGACCAGGGCAGTTCTAGAAACTATAACTTTCACTCTATGGGATGTGACTGTTGCGATTCGGCGTTTTCGTCAATCTTATAGTCCAGGCCCTGATGGTGTCCCTGAAAGCATTTTTAAAGCCGATGCAAATATGATCTCCCCATCCCTCTTATGCAAGATATTTAATCTTGCTCTTGAAACTGAAACCTGTCCTACCTTGTGGAAGGAATCACACATTTTGCCCATTCCTTAGCACGGCAAATCTACGTCATTTGATGACTTTCGGCCAAAAAACACCCTCCCCGCAGTTTCGAAAATCTTAGAGACATTGATCAAAGATAAGATGATGTGTCACTTAACGGAGAATAACCTACTGAGTGCGGATCAGCATGGATTCCTCAAAGCTCGGTCTTGTGACGCCTGTCAACTCTCTTTCTTTGACTATGTTCTCCAATCTAGGGACAATGGTTTTGCACTTTACACAGTATATTTCGATTTCACTAAGGCTTTTGACTGTGTTGACCATGCTCTTCTTCTCTTGAAACTGTTCTCTTTCGGAATAGGTGGCAAACTTTTGAATTTTATATCCTCTTACCTGGGCACTCGTACACAATGATTTAAGATTTCCAATACCATCTCCAACCCCACATGTGTGAGGAGTGGAGTCATTCAAGGTAGTGTACTCGGCCCGCTTTTATTTTGCCTTTTCGTTAATGATGTACCCGATTTATTCCAGAATGGTAAGCCTTTCATGTATGCCGATGATCTTAAATTTGCATATCGATATTAGCCGGCAGATCGTGACATCGTGCTTGAGCTCCTTAAGAGCGATCTACGGGCTTTCGCCCAGTGGTGCGGCACATGGCGCCTTTCTTTTTCTTGGCGTAAGTGCTCAGTCATGGTAGTTGGCGACGACCGCCAACCTCAACTTATCATTGATGGTCACTCCATAAATGTGCCTGGGGTTATAAGGGATCTGGGTGTATCGTACTCCAAGAGTCTCAATCTCTCGGAGCACTGCGCCTTGATAGTCTCCAAAGCACGTAGAACGACCGGACTTATCATCCGAAACTGTAAAACTAGGGACATTAGAATGCGCCTTTGCAAAATGTACGTTAGACCTGGTCTGGAATACTGTTCGTTTTTATTTAGCCTCATGCGTGCTACTGAGCGGAAGAAAATAGAATCCGTTCAACACTTTTTTACAAAGAGAATTTTAACCCCGAACACCGACATTTGTCTTACCAAGAAGGTTGCCGTCTTAGGGGTCTTTATTCTTTATGTCTCCGCAGATTACAAAAGGGACTATTTTTGCTACTTAAGCTCTTAAATAATCACACATTTAACCCACTCACCTCTTTAAGACATCATATCCACCCACGACGTAACAGTCACCGTGAGGTCTTCTTATTTCTGCCTCTGGCACGTACTGTGAAATATCGTCGGTTCTTTTCTGTAAATGCAATTGCTATTTGTAATAAACTACCCAGGAATGTGAAAAATCTGCAAAATTATCCTTTATTTAAAAGAACTGTTACTCGATTTTTGCATTCAGAAAAGCTCCCACAAATTTTGGGTGCTGAATCCACTGATCGACTCTACCGTAGCGATGGCGTTTGTGGTCTCTGAACACTATGGCCGGTCTCACCAGGGCCAATTTCGTTGGCCAACAGCGACAGCTGTTCTTCAACGCGTCTACGTTGACTATCCCCAACTTCATGAAAGGAATTGGCGTCTGATAATCTCCGATACCGTGCAACCACCTCCTTCTTGACGGTCGAATGTATGCCGCCAGCAGTTTTTTCTCCTGAACCCTTCAAACCATAAAAACCACCATCAACTATATTTTATTCCTTTACCTCAGGAGTTTTTTTCACTGCTGGTCGGATTTGTGTTTAACGCTTCCCAAGACTATGCCTGTAAACTGGAATTAAATAAAATTATTTTTCTTCTTCTTATTATTATTATTATAAACCGTCCGTATCGCGAAGGCAGTTTTGTTGATACAGGCTTTCTCCGATTTTTGTTTCGTGTTTGCCTCTGTCTTTATATCTGCGTTAACTAGACTAGACCATTTGCTTTTTAACTCCTTTTTTCAGATATTTCCGACGCAGGACGTTGTTTATGACTCCTTTATAAATTTTCCAATCGACATCCAGATGTCTGGTAAGAGCGCCCTGTCATTTTTTAGCGATAGTTCACTTCTGATGGCTGCAAAACACCCTTGCCAGGAATTCAGCCGAACCGCAGACGCCTTTATCTGCCGACTGTATAAGCAATGGACCCAAAACAGCCTGACATGTTCCATATTACCGAGCGGTGCTCTGGACCTAAGTTTGTCAATATTTATTGAGTCTTTAGGAAGGACGGGGTCCGGGCAGTTGGTCCTTTAAGCCTTGTATTCTGACATAAAAACAACCTTCTGTTCGAAATACAGATCAATTATTAATTTCGACAGTCAGGAATCAAAGGATTTGAACAAAACTTTTATCGTTAAATTGTCTCAGTCGATCATCGGTGAGTTGAAATCTCCGGTTTACAGTGCCTCTTGGTATTTAACCACCTCTTTAATAAACCCAAACATTATCTCATCAGCTTCTGACATTTGATCGGACGGCCTATTTACAGTCAATATATTCAGATTTGGCGCGCCAAGCATTTTTCGTTTCAACCGCGTTACGTCATAGCCACGGGTGCACACAATATGTGTTTCAACGCAAAGACTCCCATTTGACATGAGTTATTGATCCTTTTCCTTTTTTATGCGGCGGGAAGCTTAGACCAGTCCTAGCTGAGACAGCTGGTCAGTATAAATGCACAGGAAAGTATTGCGTTACGGAAAACATTGCGGGGAACCGGCAACTAGCTAACGACATGAGATTCAAGGCGCCAAAGTGATGTCCTGATGATGGTGGACAACGAGAGAATCCGAGGCGTCAATAAAAATACGCACTGGGAAACCCGTTAATAAGTTGTTATGGTTTGCAGAGAAAACCATTTCTGGGCCATCAAAAGCATTTTCTGATGGGGAAACAAGCGCGGGTCAAAATATGCGTGCTGGAACGATGGGTTATAGGTGACCCGTGGGATGCATGAGTGTGAGCACAAGCAGTGGGTTTAAGTGTTTGCAATAATATTAAGTGTCGTAAATATGTAATGCCAGTGGTCGCTTCTTGAATTCATGCGGTACGAATCTACCGGATCTATCGGAATCTCAAACTTACATATTAGGAAAAAATATAAGATAAATAATTCTACTACGTTTGTTGACGAATATAAATCAAGTAAAGAATTATTAGTGTGATGTGGCGGAAAGATGGGACACAAACAGGCACAGGATTAGGTCTAAGCAGTATAAAATTGGGTCCGAAGTAAAAAAAAATACGCAAATCTTAAAAAAGAACGGAATTAACAAAATGTAGCAATGGGAGGCAAACTGACAGTACGAAGGCACGCAAAGGTGTAGGGAGTGACATAAAGCATGCAAGCCAAAGGGAGATGACTCATCTTAATCTACTTCAGATTCAGTCCCGAGTGCGCGGCGATTTGTGAATCCTAAAACTTGAGTTCAACAGAAAAAATCAATTAAAACAATCACGGTTCACATTGGTTTATCACAACTTCCCGGAAGGTCTTTCTATGGTACATTTGGGTGACATGTGCAATGTGTCGTTCTTTGGGTGCTTTCCTTTATCCTGGCTGTGGAGCACACGGTCGAAATCATCGGCAACGTTGGTCGAAACATCGCCATGCATGGCGGATGCATTATTCATGATCTTCAACAGGGTAATGATTGTAAGAGCTCCACTGCCGGAGCAAGTACGTCACATGAAAATCCATGCCCTAAACTCCCTTCGCCGGCCGAAAATCATTCAAATGTCGAAGTGACAACAGCCGTCGGGAATACTACAGTAGCATTAT
>CACRXP010000842.1:25449-53506 GCA_902702965.1 Spirometra erinaceieuropaei
AAATAAACTGCAGTCTACTCTGGACGTTCCGGATTGTTCGCGGCCAGGGTTGCTCATTAAGGGCAGAGGACTTCTTTGAGTTCGCCCGTACAAACCAACTACGCGGCCATGCATTCAAAGTCGGGAATGAGCGCACACGTTTAGACCGACGAAAATTTTCATTCAGCCTGCGGGTTGTCAGACCGTGGAACTCGCTTCCAAGCGAGATGGTGACGGCTGACACAGTTTGTGTGTTTAAAAGAAAACATGCTCGTCTAGTTTTCGACAGAAATCGGCTTGTACAGCATGACTATGCACAGCCAGTTTTGTAAAATCTGTCATATACAATCTTCCGCACTAATTTACAGTGACCCCATGCACTACCTTATGATTACGATTGAACTGTGAACCAATCACATTTTAAATTCCTGCAATGTTATTTTATTTTTGAGTATGAATCTGCGAAAGCACTGTACATAAATAGGGTCATCAAGGGCTCTGCCTGTAACCCTTCAATATACATACATATACATATTCACCTATGAAAGACCACAGGGACCAAAAAAGAGACTTAGTCCCCGAGTAGCTCATCAGTCCGTTCGCAATGGTTTTATCCATGAACATGTAAAAAACGGAGGCCAGGCTGAGGGCTCTGTATTTGGACACAAGCGCACGGCCACTACTTTGGTGACTGGATGTAATGTGTACTATTTTTCAGTACTTAGGAAAAAGTTAAGCACCGAACGATTTCCGGAATAATGACACAGCGGGTTCTTGAGCAAGTTCGGATGGGAGATTGCTGTAATCTGTGACGAATAACTCGACCAGTTTGGAAATTCCACTATGACGAGGAACGTTTCGAACCCCTATATACTCTCAACTGTGGAGTGGTCCAGTCCCACACATGTTTACCTTCCCATGAGTGGCAGCTATTCTCCTTGGAAATTAATCCAATCACCCGCAGTTTGTCTTTTTCAAGCAAACAAGAAGGATTTGTTTATTGTTCGTTAACCGTGTTTAATATCAGACTGCCTGTCTTGCAAGCACAAAATTAACACCGTACAATTTTTGTCTACTTATTCCAAAACGCATTCACTATGCATTTTACCCGCCCTACAATGACCATATGGGTGATAAATAAAGTAGTTTATTTATTACTTTTTAAAGAGTCGTCTCCGTACAAACAGAGGTGGATTCGATATTTAGAATTCTCAGATCCCCATGGCTAAGTGTGATGAAGTCCGTTTATCTTGCGAAAACATAACGGAATAATTGAAAAAATTGCCAGGTTTCTTTGTTCTGTCCAATATCTGGAGGCCATCATTGTTCCCCGTATAAGGAATTAGATTCCTGCTGTGTGACTTTTCGCAAGTAGCTGTAAAGCAGTTTGAAACCTTTGACGGCCCGATGGAGCAAATCACCAAACTCCAGATGCTAGGAGGCATATAATTCAAACAGTTTGGCTGAATATTACCTTATGAAATATTGGATGCACTGAAAGCAGCTGCCAAAACAACGTCTGGACCATTAGCAATCTTTTTTCATTCCCAGAAGACTATTCTCAGTCTGGATATTCGTTCTCAACGGTAGGTAGTTAGTAATGACTTCAAGGGTCTATACGTCCCGTGGCATGATACTCAGCCAAAATATATCCATATCGTCAGTAATATTCTTGGCGTCCACAGACGTGCTGATGTTGTTCTTCAAACACGTGCCTGCTCCTGTACACTGGCAGCCTTCTCCACCCACCCTCCCCCCAAATATCTTGTAACCTGGTAGTTTTGTTTCAAAACCGTTGACTTAATGGAGTATCGAAGTTTTACCTACTACCATAATGTCTGAACCTATCTCAGACAATTTTGTTTTCATCAAAGGGGCTCCGAGCACAGACACGAGGTGTTCGAACACAAGAATTCGGGGTTTGAATATTAAGCGGTATTTTCTCCGCTAGACCCGAGTTTGCCATGGTTATCCTGTCGCTATTCTCCTTATCACAGGCTGATTTCGTCGAATAACCGTTCCTTAAGAATAGTCAGGCTGGTTTTTAGACTCCTTCAATCCTTTTTCAGGTCTGCCACCAGATCGCTGGTTGACAAGTTACACTTGTTATTGTATTCGTCCTGCTCCTGTTTTGCCTTCCTCGCAATGATGAACCAGGTATATATCGGTGTGCTACCTCTTTTTGGGCACTTGGTCAGAGGAACCTCGTTGGTCGTTGGGTCTCCATGTTCAATGCCTCATCACCGTTCGCAACTCACCGAGGTGCCCAGATCGTATCTGTCCTATTTTATGCCCTCTTCGCCACTTTGGTTGAAGAGACGTTTGGCAACAGCTTACTACCCAGCGGCCAGTGACATGGTCAATCGTTTTCACCGCCAAATAAAGGCTGCTGTGCTTGGCATAGAGGACCTAGGAAGTGGTATTGCCATCTGTCTCCGGCGCTTCTTTACAATCTCAAGGCACTAAATTCAGACGTGGACTGCTGCACAGCCAAATTGGTTGCTGGTATTGACTGCTGACTGCCAGGTGAGATGGTCATCCCAATTTCTCGCGATGCTTTTAAGAGCCCTGAGAACTTCGTACATCGTCTAAAACAACTTATGAGTACACCATCTAAGGTTACGCCTCCAACTCCACCGACCGAGTCTTATGTCGAAAAAGGCTTCGGTCAACTGTGCTCACACATCCATTCGGTGTGTCCATGTATGCAAGTGCCTGGATCCACCATACAAAGGACAGCTCTGCGTACTCTCACACGACAAAAGGATCAACCAGATCCTTTGCGGTGACAAGAAGGAGGTGGTTGACATTGATCAGGTCAGGGGTGTTGCTCCAGAGGAACCGCTGGACCTTCTCCGAGGATAAATTGTGCTGAATTCCCTGTTTCTTCACTTCCACTATCCCTCATATTCTTAACCTAACTCCGTCTCTCCTAACCATAGTTCTTCCTGAATCATTAGTATGCGCACTACTCGTAGCGGTCGCTGAGTGCATTTTGCCGACTGCCTTATGACGTTTGTGCTTTTACCTGAAATTTTTCTCTTACGCAAACCCGCTTTCTAGGCTGTGGAAACAAATCGTAGTGGTCGCTGAGCGCACATTCCCAACCGTGGATGTGTCCGCTAAACAGGATTAGGAAGAAAAGCGTAAACTGTGCAGTGATTTGATGTCGTACCAACTGATTCGCTTATGCAGCCGCTGAAGGTGACGGATTAAAATGAAGCTGCGGTGTTCATTTTATCGCATTATCAAAATGAATAGCGAGCCTTTAGTTCGATGTGTATGGCCAGCTGCAGATGACGCGGACTATTTTTGCAGAGAATACGTTTTCGGTGCAAGCTAAAGCGCGGGTTATAGGAAGCAGTCAGAAAGAACGAGACAGCGACTGGAATAAGAATCTGCTATATAATGTTATTGTACATTGGATGTTGTTCTAAAAAAAATAGACAACATTTAAAACACATCGAAAAACACGATCGCCGGGACAAGAGCTTTATTAGCCTGACGTTTCGGATTCCTGCTCAAATCCATCATCAGAGACATAAGCAGATATCTGCTTATGTCTCTGATGATGAATTCGAGCAGGAATCCGAAACGTCAGGCTAATAAAGCTCTTGTCCCGGCGATCGTGTCTTCTTCTTCAAGACTGCTTCCTGGGACTCGTCTTTTCGCTTCTATTGACATCGAAAAACGACCAACATGATGATACGAGTTTAGTTGGGCTTTCTACAACAGGAATGTGTCAAATCAGCGCGATCGCTCGTGAAATATGACAGCTCTTGAAAAGAGCAGACTCGGTACAGGGACCTTTGGTCAAGAGAATAGTAAGACGTCGTTTGATCCTCGCCTTCTCGTTGGATAAGATCAGTGAATTATACACGTGGTGCAGAGCTGAACAGTTTTTTGCCGCAGACCGAAAAATTCTCATGCTGTGTGATAGACTGCACAACCTGCAAGTTTCTTCAGTATGACACCAAACAGAGAGTCTAAAGAACACGAACTCGATAACACCGGAGGATATTTTAGTTGATTTGGCATCCAGAATGTGAAGAAAGTGTCGTAAGTGCAGAAAGCGAATGATGAAACTACAAAAGATGGGTAATTCTGCAGAACCTCCAAATCGTCGAAAGCAAGTATCCTGACTCCGACGAGATTTTAGAAAAATTACTTTTTGAGGGTGCATAAGAGTTGGCAGATGCATCAACTGTTTTGCGCCAGAACGACCGGGTTTATCCTCTGAAATTTTAAAACTGGCGATATTAGTATGCGCCTTTACAAAATGCACCTCAGACCTGACCTGGAATACTGTTCGTGTTTATCTAGCCTCATGCGTGCTCCTGAGTGGAAGAACACAGAATCCGTCCAACATTTTTTTACTAAGAGAGTTTTAAGCTGGAACTGCCAATACTTGACCTAACAGGAACATTGACACAGGCCTTGACCTCTTGTGGTTTCGTTGACTGCAGAAGGAATTATTTTTACTGTTAAGGCTCTTAAACAATTGTACGTTTAACCCGCTTACGACTTTGAAACATATTAACCACCCCCAACGTATTAGCCACCGTGAGGTCTTTTTATTTCCTCCTCTGGCACGTTCCGTTAAATATCTTCGTTTCTTTTCTGTAAACGCAATTGCAGTTTGGAACGAATTGCCCAGAAATGCAAACATCCTGCTAAATCCGTCTTTGTTTAAGCGAATAATTGCTCGTTTTTGCATTCACAATATCTCCCACATCTATTGGGTGCTGAATCCACCGATCTAACATGCCATAGTGATGGACTTCGGGGTTCCTGATCCTCTTGGCCGGTGTCACTACGGGTAATTTCTCCAGTCGACAGCGAGCAACGGTTCTTCGACACCTCTCTTTGATCCAGTATCAATTTCATGAGAAAGAATTGAGACTGGAAATACCCGAAGCAGTGTTGCTCATCCCTTTTTAGACTACCGACAGTTCACGGGCAGCAGTATTTCCACTGAACCATCTGGACTACAAAAGCATCATCCTCTGCATTTATTCATAGGGAGTTTCTTACTGTTAGCCCCATCCGTGCATGCAAACTGGCATTAAATGCAATTGTGATTATAAGTTTGTTATTCTTTCTACGGATTGGAAAACGGCTGATATTATGCTCGTTAGGAAAGGCGAAGTCGAGCACTGGCGGCCAACTACAGACCCGTCAGCCTGGCCTCAAGCAGCTGCAGAATCACGGAGGAAACCGGCGTGCAGGGACTAGCGATTTATTCGAAGACCCACGGCCTTCTGTCCAATTAATAATTCAACTCTGTTAGGAGAAGAACTTGCGCAGTGAATATGCTTCACGTGGTGAAGCGCTAGCCAACAAAACACGATGAAAAAAAACATTGCGTTTGCTGTCTGCGTTTATTTTAGAAAGACCTTTGATAGCATCTCGCATTGTTATCATTTGAACTGTTTTATTCGGAATAATTTATCTTTACACCGCATTTAATTATGCGTTGTAGATAGGGTTTTCGAAAGCACATGCCTACTTGCTTCAATAAAACGAAATGAACCGCCACGTGTACAAGTCGATCTTAGTAAGTATCAGCGGCACAATTCCTAAATGGGTTGAAAATTTCCTCGGTGGTCGTCCCCAAAATTTCTGTGTACAACAACAGTAATCAGGGCGTATAATCTTGCTGAGTAGAGCTTTACAAGGTTCAGTGCTGGAACCAACACTCCTTCTCTTGTTCGAAAATTATTGTGTACAAGAGCTGGACTGTGCGTGTTCCATTTTTTCGGGTGACATCAAAATATGGAAGGCTGTTCAGAGTACTTCTGACGGGGCAGACTTGTTAAGAGTATTTCGGTCGACTGGAAAATTTATCGAACATATGACTCGTATCGACTAACTGAAACAAATGTACAATACTGCGCCTGGGAAATCAAAACCAGGTCCCTGACACGCGCAAATTCCACTTTAATAGAATACCATTCCAAGAAAAAGAATCATAGAAGGACCTTAGAGTTAAAATGACAAATACTTTAAGGCTTTAAACAGACTATTGTGAGACAGTTAAAGACTCGACTTTAGTTATTTTCACCAACAAGCGGGTATTTACAGTTTCCCATAATGACTACTTCTCCAAAGTTTTCGAAATGCTTACAAAACTGTATCTTGAATACATTATCTGGACCTGGAGACCCTGGATAAAACTCGCGTGCAATCTGTTCAAAATAGTACAGAGACGGGCTGTGCAATTAGTTAAAGGTTAAGAAACACTGTCACATGCAATCCACCTGACTAGCCCAAATCAGTATTCTCTCAGTCATAGGCAAACGCGAGGGAACTCAAAATGGCTAATGGAATTCTCGCCGTCTAAATGCCACTATATTTGTTTTGGACCTGAGAGGATACCCCAACCAGTGGTCTTTCAAGGCACACCTATGACTGAATGTACCACCATCAAGGATTTAGGTTTAAGCTACACTAGTAATCTTGATCTCTCGCCACACGCTGACAGAATTACAGCCAAAGCTGCCCAGATTTGTGGCTTTATTTCTTACAATATCTATCTTCCTGAAATTGAATTAAGGCTCTATCGTATGTTTTTACATCCCATTCTCGAGTATTGTTGCCCATTCTTTGGTTTGATGAATGAAGCTAGTCGTTTGAAAATTGAAAATGTCCAAACACGTTTTTCTAAAAAACTTTTAGATAGGGAACATCCCAATATCTCCTACTCAGATAGATGCAGCAACTTATGAACAACTGCGCTTTCTACATAAGTGCGTTCGCGACGGACTGACACCGAAGAGCCTTCGTTTAAAGCGCCAGTGAATACGGAATTGGGCCGATGCGTCGTACAACGCTTCCGGAAGCAAATGATAAGAGTGCTGATCAACGACTGCCACTTACGCTTGCGCAAGTACCGAACGGTCATAGAAGAAAGAAGGGCGGAGTGCACGGCATTGCTCGGCGAACCAGTTACTGAGTGTCTGAACCGAACAATATCAACCGTGGCAAAAGCGAGACAGGAAATGAAACGCATGAATCTAGACCAAAAAGCCGTCAAATTGAAACCGGAAATCAATACCAACGAAAATGTGATATACAACTTATCGTCGAAGCAGTTAAACGAAACGGAACTCAGAGTGTTGAGCCACGAAGCCAATTTTAACACTGCTGATGCCACCCCAGCCGATTTCATTGCCGCACTTGAGGCCATGTTAGTACGAACTAACGCAAACGAAGAGGCTAAAAACACGGTGCGGCAAAAGGTTACCTCTCTCCTGATGACGAACAGGCACGCTAGCAATATGTCACCCGCAGAAATAGAAGCAATAAAGAGATTAAAAATGGACAAAGATATTATAGTGCTACCGGCCGACAAAGGAAGAGCAACAGTTGTGATGAACCGCGTTGATTACAATGAGGAGGCACGAGCTCTCCTGGACGACCAACAATCCTACAGGTCCGCACCCGCCTCGCAGGCCAAATCGATGATTGGCCAGCTGACTGGACTCTTATGCCGACTCTGGCGCAACAATTTAATGTCGTTGGACGAATGGCGCCAGACAAAACCAACCGGCACGGCGTTGGTCAGGTTCTACGGACTACCGAAAATCCACAAACCCAACGTTCCTCTGCGGCCAATCGTTGCCCTGAAAGGCAGCCCCACATACAATTTAGCCAAATGGATGACCAGAAAGCTCAATTTTCTCCGAGAGGGCTCTGTGACGTCCGTCAATTCGGCCTCCCAATTCCTTGCCGACATTCGGGGAAAAACTCTTCAACCCGACCAAATCATGGTATTCTTCGAAGTTGTCTCACTTTTCACGTCCATCCCACCAGACTTGGCGCGCGACGTGCTACGCAAACGCCTCGAAGAAAAGTACGACGAAACAACAGGGTCGCTAAAGATCCAGCACCTAATGCAGCTCTTTGCATTCTGCCAACGAACCTTTTTCACCTTCGATGGCAGAACATATGAACAAATCAAAGGAACACCCATGGGTTCCCCAAAGTCCAGCCTAGTTGCGGAATTGGTCCTACAAGAGCTGGAAAAGGTTGCTTTCAGCCATTACAAACCTGCGTTTTGTCGCCGATACGTGGACGATACATTCGTCATTATTGAAAAGGACAAGCTATCGGGTTTTCAAGACTAACTTAACAGCATATTCCCCGACATTCAGTTTACAAGAGAAGACGACGAGGACGAGAAACCACCCTTCCTGGACGTGCTCGTCACGCGCACACCTGACGGTGAACTCAGCACTACAGTGTACAGAAAGGCGACCAATACAACCCAGGTCCTCAACTATCATAGCAACCACCCATTGGTGCACAAACGAGGCTGTGTGAGGGCGCTTTTCGACCGGGTAAAAACGCACTGTAGCGAGCCCGAAGGAAGGATGCAAGAACTACGGCATCTCCGGGACCAATAAACAAAGAACGGCTACCCAAATAGTTTTATCAGTCGCTGCATACGTGCGCACCCACGCCGGACAAACGGAAGAGAGACACCAATAATTTGGCACTCCCTACCGTACATAAAGAATGTGTCCGAGGCTACAGAACGCATCGCGTCAGAACTAGGCGGGTGCATCGCTCATCATCCGGCGGCCACCATGAGTAGCAAGATCATGAAAATGAAGGATCGGCTGGACGCAGGTGAACAGTCGGGCGTAATCAATCGAATCCCGTGCCAAAACTGTCCTTGCGACTACACAGGCCAGGCAGGACGACGACTGAGCTCACGAATACTTGAGCACAAACGGGCCGTTCTGAGAGGCGACCCACTGTCTCAAGTAGCCACTCACACGCTGGAGGAAGGGCATGAGTTCGACTTTGCCAATACGCGGATATTGGCGCGAACCGGTAACAAGACAGGGCGAGAGCTGTTAGAGGCGTGGGTGTCGGACACCAACTCTATCAACAGACACATCGATTTGCCTGCGTGTTATCACGCGCTCCGCCCACGCAGCCAGGTGGCGCAGCTCACACAGTCGAAAAGTACAAACGGCGTCACCACGCCGGGGGACCGTCGTGAACCAGGCGGCACAAACGGACGTGCCACGGACGTGCTCCCCCTCCCGCCCCCCCCGCAAGGACGAACGATATAAATATTCACAATTTGCTGCACTCGAGTAGTCTCTGATGCTGAACTCTAGTTCGAGTTCGAAAGCTCAGGCAAATAAACATACTGTCCCAGTGATCGTGCCTTCGCCTTCTTTTAAACAAGAACCTGGGATGCACATATTCTCTTCCATTCGTAACCTAAAATTTTTATGGGTTCGAAGACTAGAAGCAGGCTTCTGTATCCTCTTTCGCATTAATCACGGTTCAAATTTTCCTCGGATTTCAGCACTCACCTCTAGTAGTCGCCCATGCAATCTACGCAACTCGTCCTTGATTATACCTCCTCCAGCGTCCTCCACCTCTAAGCGTTCCCTTTATTTCGCTTCCAGATATACTTTCCTCTGGAATACTCTTCCAATAAATATAAGATCTTCAGAAAATCTACACACCTTTAAGAGAAGGCTACGCCTTTATCTGAATACTGACTCGATTAAACTTTTAGTTTCCTCATCCTTCCCAGACAACTTTTTCTGTGACACTGAGAAAGGGCCACCGAGAATTTAGTATGCCATCATTAAATTTCCGTATCTGTTCACATTTCTTTCCCTTGTGAGTAGTCTCGCTTCCTAAGATCCCTCACCAGAAATGTTAATTTTTCCAATTTTTCAGTTCATGCATCGTGCTCTCACCGAATGCGCTCCATCGACGCTCTTGGCGAAGCCTTCTGTATTCGCCATATACTAGTAGTCTGGTCGCATCTCCCTTGCCCCATCCTCGGATGGACTCGGTTGAATGTAACCGACCGCATCTGGGTTCCTATCACTTCGAGACTGGTTTTCAATTTCGCCACTTATTTGCCTTATTCAAGGCCACGTACAGGTCAGTCCTGACCGACCCGCCTGCTTACCCCTTCATTAAATCCGTTATACACTGCCATATACAACTGACATTTATTTCGGCCCTGTTGATTTCCGACTGTAATCCATTCTATGCCGCCACATGCAGGCAAGTCCTGCCCGCATTTTTCTGTTTCTATTTTTTCGAGGGTTTTTTTCTCCTGTAAAATTAATCCAATCATTTTTAAATTTTTTATGGAGTTTTTTTTCACCCCTCGCTTATCCTTTTTCTTAACGGACTTCTAATCTCACAAACTATGTCTTGCACTTTGTACAGATTTTGCCTACCTCGTCTAAAATTCGCATTTAAATTTATTTTTACTTGCTTTGATGGGACCCCGACGGGTCTTTAATAAAAATAATTAAACCTTCCGCTTCGTACGCGGTTTGTACTGCGTCCCCCCCACCATGTTCAGAGCTCTTCCAACTCGCCACTAGGGGCACTCCGAAGACGTCCTTTCAAACTACGTGTGGTCAAAAGAAGTTTAGATGCGAGAAACTATTTCTTCTCAGTTCGTGAATTGGGACCGTGAAGTGACCTATCGGAGGCGTATGTTGGGTCTCAGTCTACGGAGAAGTTCAAACACCGTCCTGACAGGCATATGATGTTGCAAAAAGCGGACCACGCGACTACGCAACCTTCGAAAACATTCAAATATTTGGGAAGCTAAGCCTTTTACCACTTGCCAATGTGACTTATCTATATTGTTACTAGTTCTTCTGATTTGTATTTGACCGAGAGAAGGTTCAAACGCGTAAGTCCATTTCCTTCAAGCGAATTGAACTGAACTAATTGCTTTCATATACTTAACTGCCCAAGTAACGTGCCCACGCTACCTATACTGCAAAAATTACCGACATCATTTATCGGTTGTGTCAAAAATAGAAGATAAGCAGTCGTGTGACCGTGCAATGACCCCATGTATCCCAGTGGGACCTCTGTCTGTGGCAGAACCATACGCTAATATGGGGGTCAGGAGACCAGGGGCTTGCTTCTGGTCATTTTGTACTTACGCAGCAGGTTATACTGCCATTCAATCAAAACTGTTCGCTTTCCTGATTTATACTTACCTAGTGAGTGGGTAATCTTGCCAACAGACATCATGTCCATGTCAGGCGTCCCTCTTCAAGGTCTTTTGTCCCAAGTCACTCACTTTCGCAGCGGACTGTTCTAGGCGTGCTGACCTAACCCCCTGCGGACACTGCATCAGCCATACTGCCTAGCCACCACAAACTGGTGACCAGGACGAGATACGAACACGCGACTTCCATAAGTTGCTGAGCCTAGCTGTCACGAAATTCCCACTCGAGTTCTTCCTGATGATTTTCCATTGTCACTTGCTGTGTCCATGAACAGGAGAACGCAGTAGCCGACACCCTGTTGCAGTTCGAGATGGATATTATCAACAAAGCTCGACAACGGAAGCACACGTCAGGCCTCACTCAAATGTGTTGCCATCTGAGTACATCTCTCTTTTGTCCGAGGCATTCCTTCGGTCATTACCAACGAAGACATTGTCCGTCAGTTATTTTCACAGACTAAACTTGCTACTGTATATACAACAACGAGATTTCAGACTTTCGGCGCTGTATTCTCTCCCAACATTCGTGTCTCTAGGACAGTGAGCCTATTTTACTGACGCATTCGTCCGGCCCATTCCTCAATGAGGTGCACTGTGTCTGAAATATCTCCAAAAATTATGTCAACATGCCAACTCACCGACGCGCGTTGACAGGGCTACGCAAGCACACACGCGGCTGATATTACAACGGCAACTCTGTACAGGTCGCAAAATCACCCTCGTTTGCGGTCCCAGCTACTCCTGTCATCATCAGCATGCGCTGTCAAGTCCGCATATGCATCGGATCATTTTTTATTTCATTTGTCACCTCATGATCGACGTCATCATCTCGTTCTGTGAACGGACGGGAGTTGTAACCGACAACCATCGTGGCTATGTCTACCGTCCTACCTCATGGTCCCCTTACATCATGGTCATTCACCTTCGCAGCAGAAGATGGAGATCTCGCAAGCGTTCAACTTTGCCTCAATCAATTTACCCACTCTTGATTATAAAACTCTGGCTATCAGAGCAACTTTCTAGGACAGTGAAAAAGACACAAGGGTAGCGGTTACTTATGACTTAGAGGGGTTTTTCGACAGTGCTTCACTCTGTCGGCCACAATCCTAGGTACGGGAAACTGGGGCATGGGACTTTGATCCGTTGAATTCAGGCTCAACATCTTTGACTGAAAAAAAGATTGTATGGTAGTAGAAATGGTTCGAAGGACGACAGGAATAGTGAAATGCCCCGAATCCGTATCATGCAAATGCTGACCTATTGAGCTTTGGTTACTCCCTTTGAATACAGATTACCTCTGTGGGATTTCATCTAGGCCTACCGGACTGGAAGGAAATCAGGCTGGAATTGACTGAAATTTCGAAGGGTCTTATCACAGTTGATGTGCGCAGGCACTCTTCGTGACGCATCGTCGGTCCCTACAACAAACTTATTGAAGACGCAATCATGGCAGAAAAAGCAGAAGAGTTTGAACAAAAACTGAGATATTGATCGCATTGAAAAATACCGTCCAAATAGAAGGACGGCGAACTCAAGATTAATGACCGCCTCGTCTTTACCTACTGATAATGCGGACGCGCACTGTTAACAGTCGTCTTCTCACACTCCCCCCAAATAATTTCGGATCCAGAAACCACCTTACTTAAAAGACATAGGTAGCAACTTTTTTCTTATATATTTAGTCAGTTACCCTGTTTGTAATAGAGCTTTCAAAACTACAGCATGATTCTGTCAAATGTGCTAGTCAGAGTAACTACTACTCCCACACATGTTCTGCTATTTTTGATAATACTTTCTGAAAGCGGTTTATGTAGCGCACTATTTTGTCAAGTCCCGTGACATAATTGTTATCTCATAGACATTTGCACACCATTCGCTCTGACTTATTATCTCTTATATATCCGTCCGCGTCTGTAATGTAATCGACGACTAAATGCAATTGGACTTTGCCAATGCATGAGATATTCTCCGACTTTGCCTTTAACGCTTTTGGCATTGGCCTGGACCAACGACGGTTTAGACACAAACTAAGATAGCTATGTTCAATGCCGGTCATTAAAACTGACAGTAAATTCTCTATGGTAAAGGTATTATACCGTACTCCCGACCTAGATACTTGCTAAAAGCCCAGACACGTGTTTCGCCGATATTCTGCCGCTGCGTGACACAGCTGCGAGGGGTTCGGCTCTTCAGAGTAAATTCTCTATTTCGCTTTCTTATTTTGTGAGTGGCATGAAGTATTTCCATTTATGCTCTCATATAAGGAAATATATCTTATAGAGGACTTGCACAAAAAATGCCCTTTCTTACCTTCATTTGGTGGGGAATGACATTTTCTTCAAATTTTTGATTCGATGAAAGATGTCTTTTGGCTTTGATATACTTTTCCCCTTCTCGAATAATTTTGGACCCGATGTAAGGTTACACTTACGCTTAGGGTTTCAAGGGCCCACGCTGTATGCTTCCCAGGTAAGAAAAATCACGTATATTTCTCAATGCCAACAAGAAGACATCAAAAAGGACTCATAGAATTTTGTGGTGGATGTGGACAACGTCATATAGGCGGTACTGAAAAAGTGACAGATGCGATGACGTATGAATGGACACATCAGGTCTTAAAAGTTTCATAATTACAAAGTTTTCCTTAGGGCGGTGGATACCTCTTCTTCAAGTAAACAATCGGAAGAAACCGTCATTTAATACCAAACACGTATAAGAAAGTGTGATTATGCATGTGGTCATTTTCTGCCCGGTGTTTACTTTGCAGGTGACTGGAAAGAAGTTCATGCAAAAGACGGCATTCTGGCGTGGCTGAAATATCTTGAGATTATGCTGCATAATAACCAATATTCTAACCCCAGTCAAATAAAGCTTTCTAATCAAAAACACATTTCAGAATTTCAGTCAGCATTTCATGAGTTACGCCATCTACCGTGTGTGTGTAGGATAAAGAAATTGGGTCAGATGTGGTTATGTAGCCCCACCTGAAGTAAACAAACCTCAGCCACCTATAGTACGGGATCGGTGGCAATAGTTCGTACAGGTGGGGCCGGATAACGCAGAAGCGACGAGGTCAAGTAATTGTAAGCAAATAAAAACAATTTGGAAAGCGCGATTGTACTTTTGAGTGGTTGAGACATAGTCGCCCTAACCCAAAACCCTAACCTCTAACCCCAACCCTTAACCATAACCCCCTAACTCTAACCCCTAACCCCAACCCAAAAAGTCTTGTGTCCATCAGGTGGGGCTACATAATCACATCTTACCAGAAATTGCTTGTTACTTTTGAGCATGCAGTTAATAGTTCCCTACGCTCACTACGTTACGCAGCAACATGGCAATATTGCCCCTCCAATGTCCACGATGTGAAACCAAATTTCCACAAGTACACACCCAGCAACCCAGGATAGGGCCGCCCATGCAAATAAGGAAGCGGCATATTGCGGGACTAGGTTCCATGCCACTGAGTTACAATCCAGATAAATAAGAAAAAAGCAGGTATACGAGTTTTGATGGCGAAATTTGTGCAGACAAGGACGACCTGACTTTCATTCTGCCCATCCTGGGTGCCCTTGAAGTTACTTTTCAATTCGAGCAAGCCCCGACCGCAGGAAAGTTGCAAAGACTCAATGTTAATCGGACTTTGATCTTGACCTCCCCCGCGTGAGGGCATCTGCTGAGTACGTTCCGACATATCGGAAGCGAGATTTGCTGTCGTGAAAATGAGGCTGTCTAAAGCTTGCCAGTCAATGCACTGTGTTTTATTTTCGATAATATCAACATCACCGAACACCGAGATCTACGTTCCCATCCCAATCAGCACATATTCCTAACATGACTGGACGTTGGAGATGCGCAGGAGAAACAGAAAAAGACGAGATGCTGGCCCGGGCCCACCTGGATGGAAGAAGCGCAAGTCTCAGGGGGTGCAGACGTTCGATGGCACGGATAAAGTTAAGTCATATGGGGTTTCCAATTCCTCAGTGTTTGAGATTGGGTGGCAAGACTATGCACTAAAAATGAGAACTGGCGTTGTGCGCGGATATTTGGTAGAGTGTAGCGGGCAGCCATCATGACCCTCCTGGCGTCATTGCTCAAGACCTCGCTGCCTTAAGGTCATCCACCCCTTTGCAGTGAGCCGTTCCAGACTCGCTGACCTGAAGTCACAACCTAAGCCACCGGGACACCACCCCTCGGCAAATGCAAGGCACACTGGCCACCACTTGAGCTTGATCCACGAACCTACAAAAGCGGCTGTCACCACTATCTCAAGGACTCTCAGGCATGACTGAACGCGGTCAACACCAGCCCTGGCTTCGCCGGTAGCCACTGCCGCCTGAGAGGACAACTCCGGGTTCTGTGCATAATAAACCCCTCATTCTGGTGCCTTCCGTCTCTCTCCTTCCAACACTGGGATTTGAACCGACGATTGTAGCGCACAGACAGGCCCACATTCACACTGCTGTGCCGCTACAAGAGCGAAGACTTATATGAGGAGTTTGTTCAAGCCCACACCTTATCCGACGAAGGGAGTTCAAATTAACTTCAGTTCGATAATTCGAGTGAGAGCTTTAGATATTTGGTGGAAATGATTATGTGGTCTCAGGTTTTCTCACCACTTAATTTTATAACATTCCTCCTCAAAAACACGACCAGGAGCCTGTAATTTTAAATTTGATCCTCGTCATCTGTTCACGTTTTCCTCTGATAAGAATTGAAAACAGTGCATAACTGTCGTCAGGCCTATCTGTTCTCAGGGCTGAATGTCTACAGCAGGCGAAGTGCCGGGACATTCATGAGATAGTCACTCTGATGCCGAAGTCCCACAGATTTCCGCAGAACTTGATGATTAACCGTGCTTAAAATTGCGCAGTTTAGTCTATAAATTATTACTTTCCAACTGATAAATAATTTCTTCTAACTGAAAATTTGTAATTCGGATAATTTGCATTTCAGTAGCCATCCACATGAGGATAAGTGTAACAATGCCTAATAACGAGAAGCACATCAAAGGTCGAGAATGATGAAAGATAATGAACCACACAAACATTAAGTACTCGGACGACTGTCCTTCTAAACGTAAGTCGTTCAGAAATTAAACCGGCCAATCTGTTACGATGGTCTTGTCTATTGCATCATTAAGCCTGGAGACAAGGTTCTTTTGTAGTGCAGGGCTTTTCGTTGAGACGGGAGCTGTTGTCAGAAGTTGGTCATTAGGTTGCAGGCTGTGAGGCTCGCTATCGCCCAAAGCAAACAGACAAGAGTCGTAAGAATTAGTTCAGTCCTGCTTCTATTGCGCTGTCGGCTATACAACAGCATGAAGTTCGTTCGCCTTCGGCGTATGCTGTTGTAGACGAGGCCAAACTTCGCGATGGCGATAAACACATTGTCGTCGATGCGTCCGTTGTGGACTGACAGAATGGCTCTGCAAACCGAAGTATGTTGGCAGACCTTGACAATTCTAATCGTCACAGTGTGTTCTCGTCGTCCCCTGCTTGGTCTTGCTAAAACTCTGAACTCTGAGTAGGTGCTTTAATTAGCAAAGAAGAATAACTCGTGTATTCTGCCTTGTTTCGTTTCCGAGGAAATTGATGCGCGAACTTGGAGTAAATCCTTCAGAACAGACCTTTTCAGGCACAGTTCGAAATTTGATATGAATATTTAGGCTGAAATCCATCAGCTACTGCCGAACAACCGCGTAATATTCACAAACCGCCAACAGGCAGCCAGTAGTATAGAAGTGTGTAATTATTTACAATACTGACAACACAGTTAGGAGCTAAAAGCCCAGACACGCGCGTTTCGACGATCTTATGCCTCTGCCTGACGCAGCTGCGAGGGGTTCGGTTCATCAGTGGGTCCCCCCGCGTTCCACATTTGTTTTCTGGTATATGAACTTCAGTTTCAGACTGGCTTGTTTAATTTCTATAAATTAAACAAGCCAGTGTGTTTTCAGTATGGTAAATAATTACACAACTCGTGTATTCCCTATTGATTATCCCAATTTCGGCCATGACATTCCAGGTGTTCACTTACTTACCCTACATCATCGTCGCGCGGCTCATCGCCAAACATACCGCCGCGGCATGGATGACTTGCGATTTCGAATCCAAAATGCTAAACTTGAACTGTTAGGAGGACTTGGAGGATTCAGTGAGAAGATTAATCGGGATTGCTTCCAGAGATAATAGTTTCACTGCATTTGCCCGTGTTTCGAACACGTAAGTTGTGCCTCCCGTGCTTCTGAGTATGCCCTCCAGCTAATAGGCCAGAAGCACTGAACAGAGGTAGTTATTCGCACCCAGCGAGGATGAGCTACCAGAGGGGGATCGTGAGGAATTACGAAGTTGATCTGAACAAACGGCCTTGGTGGTACTGCCCCATGAACTCCCACAATTGCTTGAACCGTAGAAGCTTATTATGGAAACGGTATGCCAGTGAGAACGAGAGGGCAAAAGTTCACAAACCCTCTATGTCCCACCGGAAGGTATACGAGGTCTGCTAAGTCAGTAAGAAGCTGCGAAGGTGTTACAACATTTTGAGCATATTAGAGTCAGTGTGAGAAAATGCGCTTTTATTTTGAAATATCAGGCATGCTGAAATGTCGGCATAAACGGCCTTTTTTCCGAACCTTCAACAACTGCCCGGGCTCCACTTCTCCTATGAGAGACTCAGAGTGAAACCTATAAGAAATCACTAAAAATAGATGCCGGGGTACCACAACCAACGGGATTTTACCCGGTATTGTTTAATTAGATGTGCTATCTCATGAAATACTAACTGGACTTCTGAAATGTTTATTCGATTCGAAAAATTAACCTAAGTATGGCTGCAATATTCATTATTATGCAACATGGACCCAAGATATTTCAGTCACGTCAGAAGGCCGACTTTTGAATGAACTTCTTTTCGGTCGTCTGCGAAAACTATACTCTGCAAAAATGACTACTTGCGTAGCGTTAATTTTTACGTTGATTTTCAATGCTCTCATAAATCTAAACATAGTTCATAGAAAAAATTGACAAAACTGTTATTTTATTTACTCGTTAGGTGGTAAATGACGTTTTTCAAATGTTATATTTTAAAAGGGTGGCCTCTTAGTTTAAAAAATTTAATATATAATTTCATAGGACTTTGAAATGTCCGTTCGTAAAGCGTCGTACTTGCACATTTATTGATTCTGAAACAATGCCCGCATCAACTGTAAAATTTTATGAACTATAAATGACATCTTCTTAATACAGTGTGGAAATGTATGGCGGTTTTCCAAAAGCCTACTGTCTGAGTACAGATTCCAAAGCAGTTTCCCGACGATCCCTGGAATTCTTTACGCTTTTGAATTGATTGAGCTGCGGTTCCATAAAAGAAAATGGATTTTGCGGGAGTTCATCGATTGGGACGTCGTAGGAACAAGAGTTTTATAAGGTCACATGCTGCCAGGCCGATCGGTGACTAATAAATTTAAAAAGGATTGACAGGCGTAATCATAAACCTAGCTTTTTGCGTTTATTATGAGGACTTTTCTCCCGTTAAATTAATTTGTACTTTACACATACGTATGGATAACATGCGGCTTTGAATCCAAAATGTCCAAACTTGGAGTCTTAGCAGGACTTTGGAGGTGCGATCAGACAATCAATCAGGACAACTTCCGGGAACTGCTAGTTTCACAGCCTCTGTTCGCGCTTCGAGCACGTAAGTTGTGCATCTCGCGCTTCTGAGTATGCCCTCCAGCTGGTAGGCCAGAAGCTCTGAACAGAGGTAGTTATTCGCGCCCAGCAAAGATGAACTACCAGAGGGGGATCGTGAGGAATTACGAAGCTGATCTGAACAAACAGCCGTGGAGGTGCTGCCCCATGAACTCCCACAAATACTCGAACTGTTGAAGCCAATCATTGAAGCGGTATGCCAGTGGGAAAAAGCTCACAAACCATCTATGCTGCACCGGAGGACATATGACGTCCGCTAGGCCGGGAAATGACTCCGAGGATGTAAGACCATCTTGTGGATATTAGAGTCAGCGTGAGAAATAGCGCTTTTATTTTTTAAATAACCAAATTGCGTGGCGAATGTCTCGGAGAACCTTGGTCATCGACGTGGAAACAGTCCAGACCTTTCGACTGCTGGAGTACGCATTCGACTTGAGGCACTTCATGCAGTTCAAGTCACTGGCTATGACAGACAGACAGAGAGGAACATTTGGTTTTGTTGGAGATACAGTCAACTTCCGGCCTTAAAAATGGGAAGACATCCATAACTGACTGGAGGGTAAGCGACGGTGGTTCAGTCTCAAATGTCAGACAGGCTGAAATGCCAGCAAAAACAGCCACTTTTCCGTGGCTTTAACAAACGCACTGATAGTGATTAATCACAGGCGGTAAATGGGTGTGAAAATCGGGGCTTAGTTGTAGTAAATTGACGTGGTTGCGCAATCAGTGTATAGGGTGCTGTGGAATTGGCAACGGACGGTGATGGTGCCATCGAATCGAAACTGTCAAAAAGTCCTTAATTGAATGCTCTCAGTACATTTTCGCACCAGTGATGCAAGTGCATTCGGCAAGTAACCACTTGACAAAAGTGCGAAATACCACCGCTACCAACAAATCATCGGGCACGACACGCTAGTTCGACCATGTCGAACTCACCCAGTACTATTTCATTAATGTTAGGGGGCGCTCACCGATCGTTCATACGGAACTCACTCGTTCCGTTGTGCCTTATGGACTCTCTCTCGAGCCCAACCAGCAGCCGCACAGCGGCGCATGATATATAGGCAGAATGATATTACGACAAAGACAAGGGAGACTGGAATGGCCATTTCTGGCTTATTAGCCGCCGTCAGCCAGCCATACCCAAGCCCGAAGTGTGGAACACCCTAGCCTCGAACTCGCGACCTGTTGGTTTAGAAGTCAACGCCTCTACTCACCGGGCCACGAGAGCGACGCATCTGCTCCCCTGGAACTGTTGAAGCAGAACTCCAGCAGCTGCAAAACACGCTCCGCGAAAGCGGTTATCCAGAGCGATTCATCCTCTGGAATATTAGAGAACGTGCCACAAAACCTGCCGTGGCAACTGCAGAGAAGAAGACTTATTTCTAAGACCGCCTTTTCTAGGAGACGCAGCAAGCGAATTATTGAGACGACGTCTTAGGACAGCTCTCGCGAGTGCCTTCCCCGCGGCGAACTTGCGCATATCCTTCGTAAACTCCCTCTTACTACGGTTGGGGGGCCGAGACCGGCTGCCGTTACAGGGCACATCCATGTGTATTGATTCATTCGCCTGCTCCTATGGAGCGGGATATATTGGCCGTACAACCAGGCCTCTGGAAAATAGAATACGCGAACACATGCCTGCCTGGCTAGGTAGAGGGGAGCATCAATCGATTTCGAGTTCAATTCTCGAACATCTAGCCGATACGAACCACCAAGCCGACGCCAAAGAAGCCCTTAAAGTCATCTACCGGGCACCGGCACACTACTCTAAAGGCCTGTGCAAACGGGTGCTAGCCACAGCCGAAGCAGTGACCATTCGACTAGCGAACCCAGAAGACGCTGACACAAGCAGTCTGTCTGCCCTGTCCGACTCCAGACGGTGAGCGCAGGCCGTCTCGATGCCCTGAGGGCAGTCGCACGCACGCACAGCGCTTACAATCTAACCGCAACCCCTCTCCTCCCCACCCCCCCCTCCCACTCCAACTCCACCGTCCTCAACACGCCGACTCCGTCATGCAGAATGGAATTACTAACTAAGACAAGGGAGACTGGAATGACCATTTCTGGCTTATTAGCCGTCGTCAGTCAGCCATACCCAACCCCGAAGTGTGGAACGCCCGAGGTTCGAAGTCACGACCTGTTAGTTAGAAGTTTATGCCTCTAACCACTGGGCCACGAGCCCTGTCGGTTTCGATCGGGAATATGTAATGGTAGGGGGCGCTCACCGATCGTTCATATGGAACTCACTCGTTCCGTTGTGCCTTACGGGCTCTCTCTCTCGCTCTCGAGCCCAACCAGCCTCGGGTGTTCCACACTTCGGGGTTGGGTATGACTGGCTGACGACGGCTAATAAACCGGAAATGGCCATTCCAGTTTCCCTCGTCTTTGTCGGTAATAACATACAGCCTAGACAGTAGTACGTTGCCAGAGGTAGGGGTGGCGTCTCAATATGACCAGTACCTGCCCCTCAGAGGACAGGAGGATGGGCAAGTTTTATGCAAGAACAGGCTAGAACTTTCTCACACACAACTGCTGCGAGAAAATGCCTCGAACTCTACTTTCTCCTGTGAAAGATTATGTGAGCTTCCGCAAGAAGTAATGTCGAACGTTCCAAGACTACAGAATGCCCTGACCAGTGGTTTTGGTAAACGTACCACTGTCACCTGGAAGCCTTGAGTGCCATATATACTCCAGTCTTATTTTCCTTAGTATTCATATTCGTCCCTTAAATTTAAACGAGGTTTTAGCCTTTATTTTTACGACCTGCTAGAGAACTAGTCTATTTGTCCTATGAATAACTCATTCCCTATGGGGCGATTTTAACCGCGCGAGTACACGGCCCCTTCACCTCTACGTGTCAAAGACTTTGTTTCTCTCAGTTCTCGTTCTGATGTTTATCGTGACCATGTTCCACCATGTAACTCAAGACTTATCACGAGTAATACAGGGCTCCAGAGTCTCGCTCAGGTTCAGCACAAGTTTGCCAGTAGAAACGAAGAAACGAGTTCCAGGAAGTAGTCTTGAAGAAGGAGACACGATCGCTGGGACAAGAACTTTATTAGCCTGGCGTTTCGGATTCCTGCTCGAGCCCACCACCCTCATCATAATCATCGCCATCGCCGCCGCCGCCGCCGCCGCCGCCGCCACCACCACCACCATCATCATCATCGGCGGCAGCGGCAGCAGCAGACCCGTACATGCCTTTTCGTCTCTGATGATGGGTTCGAGCAGGAATCCGAAACGTCAGGCTAATAAAGTCCTTGTCCCAGCAATCGTGTCTCCTTCTTCAGCAGAAGTTTGCTGCAACGCGGAGCACGCACTGCTGGCGAAGTCTGAAGAGAAATCTATGTCTCCGACACCTAGCTCCAAAACATTCAACCGTTTCGTAGATTTGCAACCGGCGTTGTCCCCAATCTCCTGACACTTTCAAATGCCCATTCACATTCAACCCCGATACGCTTATAAACGTAATTTTTGACTACCGTTGTCCTACAGTTGGGTCTGACAGAACTTTCGTCCGGTAGATTATAAGATGTCCAAATGTACTACTCTGCAGTTACCTTGTGTGTCTGCCTGGCCGACCACAATAACGCAACACACTGCCAGACCAGATGATCTGTTTGTCAGTCACCTTCCTCCTCTTTTCCGGTATCTATCTCTTCCGTATTCAACCGATATTAGGAGAGAGAGAGATAGTTAAAGATTTACCATTCAATGAAGACACTGACCGATTTTGACAGAAACCTAAATTCACTAAACCAAAGCGTCACTTCTAGTGCAAGTGGCTTTGCAACAGCATAAAGTACCTTGTCTTGTGTAGGTGTCTGTGCTTCAGACGCATCATCGAAGTGCTCGCGGTTCAAATTGTCTGGTCAGATGTCTTTTTAGCCGCTATAGCTCTTTCTACTTCTCTTTCAGGGAATCTAGGACGCCGGGTACCTGGCAAGCTGTCTGAATCAATTTTATCCACAAGAGGTCCAATAAATTTACGACTAGTTCCTTCCATCTGAATGCTTATGAGTCCTTCCCTTTAGGGCTCACTGACGAAATGGTCCGGACACTATCGAGCCATTCTTATACCCCGCATTTAAGACCAGGCGCAGTACCTTAGACTATGTTACTATCGGGGTCCTTTCCACAGTGAGAACCCTAGGCAATGGTGGTTGTGCACGCATGTGTACCCCTGGGCTGACCAACCACCTTCAGTAATGCTCCACGCCACCCAATCCCTAGGAAAACCTCTAAATGTGGCTCCCTTGACTAAATGGTCTCGTAGATAATTCTCCTCAAAAAGTAACATCCGGAGGCACGGTTGGGTGTCCCTGCTCATTTGCGGTAGATCACGTTATCGATTCTCGGCTCTTTGATTGAGCAGAAAATGCCTGAGAAATAACCGAGGTAGAGACGCTGTTATTTTTGTAAATTAGAATTAACGCATACAAAGCAATTCCCACTCTCGTAATTCCATGAACTTCCTGCTGTCATCTGCAAGCCCCAACTGTCATACATACTTCCTGGATGTGCTTCTGAATGGAAGGCCTGACGGCAGCATTCGACGGAGTGTCTATCGTAAGAAGGCGTGGTCCGGACAATACACCTATTTTAGGAGTTTCGTACCGCTAAACGTTAAACGTAATTTAGTCCGCCATCTGACAAAAAGAGTGAGATGAATCTGCTCAGCTGATAGCGTGGAGAAAGAGCTTAAAATAATCGAAAGCCTTTTTCGCCAGAACGGGTATCCTGATCGATTCATTGCTAAGAACATGGCCAAAAGACCACAAAAGCCCCCGACGTTGACGGCAGGAAGGAAAAGGCTCTTCATCAGGGCTTCATTTCAAGGGAATGCACCAAGTGAACTTTTAAGAAGACGCCTAACTCAAGCTGCATCACAGACCTTTCCAGCAGCTGACACCCGTGTAGCGTTCTCCACCAGTCCAATCCTATACGGAGAGGGCAAGGATAAACTACCAGCTTAGACCACCTGGATGTGCATTTACTCCTTCACATGCTCCTGTGGGGCCGAATATAGTGGTCACACGAGCCGGCGTTTATCCAAAAGAATAAAAGAACATCTCCCAGTATGGTTAGGAAAGTGAGAAATAAAGAACATCAACAGCTCGATCCCCGCGCACATGGTGGACACAGACCACCGTGCGGACGTCAGAGAGGCCTTCAGTTATTTACAAGGTCCACCAAGCTATCCAAAACTACTTGGGCAGCGCCTGTTGGCTACGGCAGAGGCGGCTGCAACCAGGCTACGCGGACCGGTCATAAGCGCACAGAAGAAAGTCATACAGGTTTCACAGTTGCCATGGCTCAAAGCTACCAAGCCAGCTACCCGCATGTAATTAGCTTCGACGGGACCCACCTTCGCCCTGACGTTTACAGGAATTGTAGTGTTTCACTCCCCCTCCCCTCACCAAACCCGAGCTACAACTTAATTATCTACTTGCCCGTATCTTTTTCATTACCTCAATAGCCATATAAGTGTACAGGCCTGAAGAGAATTTATCGAAAGCAGATGTATGCTCGCCAAATTGCCTTTTGAATTATATCCATCAGTATTCATATTCGTCCCTTGAACTTCGAGGAGGTTTAAGCTTTTGTTTTTAAATTCCTTTTGGAGAACTGGTCTATTTGTCCTGAGTATCCTATTCTATTCGAGGCGATTTTAACCACGGGAGCAAATGGCCCCTTTTCTGTAACGTTCCAAAAACGTCCTTTATTTCAGTTAGCGTTTCGCCATGTAACTGTAGACTTCTCACGAGAAATACGGGGCTCCAAAGTCTCGCTCAGGTCCAGAACAAGTTTGCTGCAACATTAAGCACGCATTATGAACGAAATCAGAGGGATCATCTATGCTTCCGACATTTACCCCTTAAAATACTCTTCCGTTCCGCAATTTTTCAGCCGACGTTGCCCTCAATTTTCTTGCACATTCAAATGCCCACTCCTGTGCTGCCTGCCTCAAAATGCCCATAAACGAAATTCGCGACGGTTGGGTCTGACCGAACTTCTTTCGTCCGGTGGATTCTAAGGCGTTCAAATATACTCGTCTGCGGATTAAGCTTGTGTGTCAGTCTGGCAGATTGCAATGACGCAGTAAGTTGCCAGACAAAACGACAAGTTTGTCCGTCATCTCCTCCCTCTTTTTCGGTATCTTTATTTATCGTAATCCACCGATATTAGGAGAGAGATTTAAAGACCTGCTGGTCAAAGAAGACAGTGACCGACACGTAAATGCACTAAACCAAAGCGTCAGTACCAGTGCAAGTGGTTTCGGAACACCACAAAGTGCCTTGCCTTGTGTAGGCGTCTGTGCTTCAGGCGCATCTTCAAAGTGCTCGCGAAGTAACTTGAACCATTTCTCTCGCCATACGTCAGCGCTTCGACAATCAGCTGCACACCCAGCACACTTGACAAGAGTTTAAACGTGTAGCAAGACCGGAGTGCAGAATCGGTGATGGGGATTTCTACCCCTCCCAGCTGACAGCCAGTAAAGTTGTGGATAAAACTGCCTTACAGATTGTGTGTGCACTTGTCGACACAGACTGACAAAGCAGGTGGGCGACGGCACCTGGTAACCGTGGGAATGAAAATTCGCAGCCTCTAACAACGCTGATAAACCCGACGGACTCGAAAAAACCGCTGCACACGGCCGATACAAAACCCAGACATTAGCCCGAACTTTGGAGTAGTTCATCAGCTCACAAGCCCATCTGGATAAGAACCATTCGCGTTAAAACTACTTAAGTCATACAGCCCAGACTTCGGGTTCGGGATGCCATGGAGATGGATCTCAAGATGACGAAGTAAGCAAAACGTTTATTGACGAAAGAACATCCAAATGGGTTCTAAGAACCAGCAGAAGCAACACACAAACGACGGATGCAAAAACATAAAAATGTCAGCAGTTGTGTTACTACTTTGACCAGGACATGGGCTTGCATTCACTGATCATCAGACCGTAGGGTTCTGTCGCACCCTCGGGCAGGGTGGCCAAGTAAACGGGAGTCTCTGCACCTGAAAATGGAGGGCTGATTTAAAGGAACGCTGGTTGACAGAATAATAAGGCGAAAAGTCGCAGAGAAAATTCGATGCGCGTGAGTCGAACGGTGGCTCCATTGCTACTAACCCGATCTAGGAAAATATAAGAATGAAAAAAGAGGGGACTCTTCGGAAAAGATCGAGTTGTAGTCGTGAATTTTCGAATTGGCGACACCAACCCCTCCAAAGGCGAAATGAAGAGAAAAAAGAGAAAGTGAGACCGTCACACTAGACTAGTTGACGCGACAGTGTGGGCAGACCATTAGCGTGTGGAGTGATGCGGGCAGGGAGTCATGCTGGGTTCTGAGCCGGGAGGGGGGGGGAAGAGTTGCGACTCCCCGTGTTGGAGGGGAGGGAGAATGGTAGGTTGGCGGAACTGCGGGCGCCTGGATTAGCGGCCACTGATGCGGCGTGGGGCTCGGCTTAGGCACTCATAATGGGTGTCTAGGTCAACGTGGCGGTTGGTGCTGTCCGCGTTAGATTGCCATGCCTCTAGGAGTTCTCTCGCCCGTTTTGTGTTGGCCGTGGCGATGACCTCGGTGTCATCCCAAGTGAAACGGTGGTCGCACTGGAGTGCCTGTGTAAAGACGAGGGACAGTGGGTCGCGGCGACGGACAGCTGGTTTGTGTTCATTAATTCGAGTTCCCAGGCGTGGTCCTATATGACCAACATATACGCAGGAGCAACTGGCACACGGGACGCGGTAAATAACATTATTCTACTCCTCTTTGGGAATAGAAGCCTTTACTCTAGATAAGGCTGCGCGCAGCGAGGATGCCGGTTTATGGGCAACGCAGATACCGAATTGATTTAACTGACGGACGATCATTTCGGAGGTACCGTGCATGTATGGCAGGGAGAAGAATTTCTAGGTCACGATTTATTCATTTGAGGAGGGGCCTCGAGGTTGTCTGATGCCTGAGGCAGTTCTTCACAAAACTGATCGGATATCCGTTAGATCGAAATAACCGATACAAATGAGCTAGTTATTTCATCAGAAGATCGGGGAGAGCAAAGCAGCACTCCAACGGACATATGCTGTGACAAAACGCCTCTGCAAATTCAATGAATGGCGACAAAGCCCACACGTACCCCTGTTGGCCGAGTGATATTCACGTATCCCGACTTTTGGCCAAAAAGAAGGGTTAGGGAAAAATATCTAGGCGGTTCGAATTCTGCCGCTACATGACAGATAGGATTGGGTTGTAGGTGCGGTCAGACGGGAGTGGCGTCCACTGCTTTAGTCCGACTACATAACGGAAAGCAGGCGTCCACTCCTTATCCTTGATGCTAAGACCTAAAGACCCGGTAAGCAGGGGGCATATCGACGACCATTAGCGATAACGACAACGTTGACTGATGATTTTCGGGCGTTCAAACGGGGTTCAGTTGGCCATTGGGAGTCAGGCTGCAAGGGCTCCCTCGTCAAAGTGGCCCCTACAACACTATTCAATTAGAAATTCGATAAATCTCGAAGGAATCTACGGGCTAACACGTCCGTGGCACACGTGGATTTGAGTTTGTGTACGTCAGCCACTGCTATCTTATGAAATGTTAGCCGAAATCCTGAAATATGTTTTAGACTCGAGAAGATTACCTAAGTAGGATTTTAGTACTGTTTATTGTGCAGCGTAATCACAGGGCATTACAGTCACGCCGGGACGACGGCTTTCGAATGAGCTTATTTTCGGCCATCTGCAAAAAATTACACTCTACAAAAACTACTTAAGTAGTGCGAACTTTCCCACTGATTTTCGATGGCCTCATAAATTTACACACATTACATAGAAGACATACATAAAAATATTCTCTCTTCTACTTACTCGGCAGCAAATTACGTCTTCGCATTTTCTAGTTGAAGAGTATCCTTCGGTTTCTAAAACCTTTTTCTATACTCGAATAACTTCTTGGCCCACTTGCCGTTACACCTTCATTCAGGGTTTCCAAACTACATGCTGTATACATTCCCGCAAAGGATTATCACATATTTCTTCAAGCTGCTGAAAAGACGTCATGGAGGACCCGTAAAGTTGCGCGACGGATATGGACCGGGTTGTATACTTTATAAGTAGCATTGATAAACTCGCTAATGCGATGCTGTATGGATGGGCATTCCATGGTCTTCAAAAATCTCATAAGCAGAAACTCCTTTAAAATTTAATCATATTCCCACTTCTGTTATCAATTTCGAGACGACGCAATTCGCTACCAGATAAGCACAAGGACGAATATTTTGTGCGTTTCCTTTGAAATATACTTGAATTTATAGGGCACCGAAAGTCAGAGGAGGAAATCCGCA
>CACRXP010000842.1:87929-125009 GCA_902702965.1 Spirometra erinaceieuropaei
CAGAATCAGGGTCTTTAGTGGCCTCATAATATGCCTTAATCTGACGCTTGATGCGCTTGTATATGCTGATTTGGTGATAGCCACAGTAATTACGCTTCATAATTGCTTTGGATATTCAGTAAAAACGGTAAACAATTTGTATAAGTGGACTATGAACACCTAGTCTAAATAGTACATTTATAGATATACAAGTCGACTACTTGAACTGGCTGGTGATTAAATGTCAAAACAATTAGCCTAAGATACATAAATCAACTAAGGCAATTATCAAGAGCATAAAAACAGCATTGGTTGACGCACGATATTATCCGCGACCTGTGGGCGTAAATGAATGCTTTATCCATGATTTATAAGCCACTTTTGATAAATTAGCTCCCTTTTATGCTAAAGAAAGTACAATGAGTAGTGCCTTTGAAACATAACTTTTGATGCGAATGCGCTTAAAAATGCTTCAATCCAGAGGGGACTCCGGCCCCTCCCAGCCCCTTTCCAGCCCCACCTATGAAGAGACTATGTGCTGCCAGGGCCGCTATGTTTAAGGAGCATAGAAGGAACTGGTGATGACAGGGTACGTTCATTTGGACAAGTGTTTTACGACAAATAAATCAAAATTTATTTTGCACCTTATTGAGGTTATTTTTCGATCTATACACCACTCAAAGTCGGTATACGTTTTTGCCTTAGCCACCCTCAGCACAGTTCGTTGCTGACCGTATTCAACATCAATTAGGCCTTTTTTCTCAGTACAGACACAAAGGACGAGAGAAAAAGTGGACAGCTCTGACAACATAGACATGAACATCATCAATTATTGTGTTTTTTGGTAATTTCTGTCTACCTTCAGACAGCGCGTAGGAAAACCGTTATCTAAGACTCGCACCCACCTTCCCATTATTAATTTATACACGACTACATTTACTCTACGCTTCAGTATTCGGTTAAAGTAAACATAGGTAAATTCGTCATTAATATTACCTCGACAAGGCCATGTTTCTGATAAATTATGATAATACACAATGCAAGAGCTAAAAACACACACTACTGGTGTAATACATTCAATTAGCTTTCAGACGTCCTTAAATTCAAATGAGCTTAGATGGACTAGCAAACAAATACATGTTTTACTGAAACTGCAAATACAAGCCAGTTCCAGGATCCCATTTTGAACGAAAAATTCATATTTTCACGTCAAATGCAACTATGTCCTGTGTCCGAAACTGGAATATAATTCATGAAGTCGTTTTGTGTCACCGCCGTGTTTTACGATGTATGGAGGAGAAAATTACTTTTGATAACTCGAAAATGCGCATATTTTTCGGCGTTTCTGCTTTACTCTCAAACTGGCTGTCAGAAATCGAAAACGTTACTCACACAAACCTCTTGTACAGGCAATGTTGTACAAGCCCTCGGCTCTCTGTCCATCGTCGTTGCAGCCTAAATGCAAGCAGCAGCATGTGTCAGACCTAAAGTCAAGGACTCGATATGAATAGGTCTGACTTAGCCTTTTATCACATAATACTAGACTCTAACGTCACTTAGAAGCATCGCAGTGACCTGGTCAGTAGGACAGAAGTTGGCAAGTAGAGCTTGCCCGAGAATCTAGGAATCCCTGTTTTGTTTTATTTCTGCAAAATTCACAAATCTGACTTCAATACAGAAGCTTTTCGAAAAAATGGGTGTTTTTATTTACTGATGAACCCGTGCACGAGTTTTTCATGTTTAGTGATTGTACGTTTTTTCCTGGATTATCAAAGCTTTTTCCCCACTTGTTATACGCATAGGCTTCTTAGAATCTGTTAGCTTAAATATTAAAAGTCTTTAGCCAACATGAGCTTCTGATTTTGTTTATTTATGAGTCCGTTAACCTACGTAGGATACATATATAAAATTACACAAACAACGACAGTGAAGTGGGCCTTAAATGGGTGTCATTATTTCCGCTAGGAATTTTGAAGTCGAAATCAGATGTTCGAGATACTTAATGGCATTTTTGGGTTTTTTCAGTACGTTTTTTCCCACATCATCAATTAATCGACTGCAGACGGTAATCTTGGGACTGCACAGACCGAATTTCTGCTTCGTTTTCAGTGTAAGGCATAAGACTTGGTCATAGAGGCCCACGCCGCCAATCTCCATGTAATCCGTCATAGGCCGTCAGGATAGTGTCATTTCATTCCAACAGGTGAATCAGTGAAAATAGTAACTCAGCCACTCCGTCTTTATTAGTACTGAACTGTTCTTTCACTATTGTCTGGTCATTTCGAAATAAATTAGACATAACTTTCAACAAAGTGACTAAGGTTTTTGAACAATAAATGATTTTCGTGATTCATCCTAGGTGTCTGCAGTCATTTTTGCCCGGCTTTCATGCCTAAGTAGTTCCCTCTACGGACATAATAGGCAGCACTTGCACCTTCAATAAGATGACAGAGCCCGTCGTTAAAGTACAATTATGAAGTTATTTAGGTTTTTATCTTCACAGTGGAGTGCTGTTTTTGAACATTTTATAAATCAGAATTGCTTATGCAGTTCATTCAAGGGCATTTTCTCTCTCTAAGGTTACGGGGGCAAACAAGGGCATCGGGCATGGGATCGTCGAGGGCTTAATAAAGTGCCTGACACCACAGTCAGAATGGCATGTCTATCTCACAGGTGAGTCTCCCTCCCTTCTTTAACTGCCTGTTCATCCAGCTCGTAATGTGTCATTAGGCAATGAAGCCGTTGAGGATTATGTTAAGCAGGGTCTACCTGTAAAGTTTCATCAGCTCGACATCACAGACAGGGAGAGCCGCGACAAGTTTGCTGACTACATCAAGTCGAACTACCCCGACGGCATCAACATCCTCGTCAATAACGCGGGCATCGCCTATAGCGTTGGTTTTTTAGAACAGGGATTTGAAATACTCATTTTTCTTCTTTTTCCAGAATGATCTGACTGTTCCTTTTGGCGAACTGGCGCGAGACACTATTACGACGAATTACTTTGCTACTGTTGACATGTGCAACACATTTTTGCCCTTGATGGCCCAAAACTCACGGTAGTTGCTTTTGGTTCCCTTAACTTCTAGTATTTCCTATCAGGCTGGTTAATGTTTCTAGTATGCTGTCGGTGACGACGCTTAAACAACTAAGCGACGAACTTTACGAGAAGTTTGTGAATCCGATGACGATAGAGCAGCTCAATGATCTCATGTATGACTTTATAAAGTGAGTCAATGCAAGTTACTTGTCGATAATTGGCGTCTGTTTGTATTTACTCGTTAACGGAAGTCTCAATGAGCTTTGGGGAAGTGCTCTTTGTGTGACAAATGGTCACATGGTTGTCTCGCAATTTCAAATGTACTTGACCCTGTGTATGAAAACATGTTATCTTCTCACTGTTACAAATTAGGTAATTTCGTGGTCGACCGTCCATTTTGTCTTGAACACAACCAAACCTTTGTTAAAGACTTTTAATTAGGTGTTATCTGGACCTGTGGAAGGATTATAAACTGCAGTACGGCGAGTTTGATTGCTGGATTGCCCTTTTAATTCATTATCACAGTTACACCATCAGAAAGTCAGCGAACGTTGTCTCCAAATACGCGAAGACAGTTTCGTTTTAGGTACTCCGATTGGGCCAAATTTTCAATTTTAAGCAGTCCCCAGTCACCCATTTCACGTTATGTTCTGTCTTCTTTTTACCAACCGAACGCAGTTGTTCGGGATACTTTTCTGAACTCTTCCAGAATCATGCGCGTCCGAGTTCGCGCACACGTATCACTTTTTATCCACAACATAGCAATCGTTAAGTTCTTCTTGCCTTTTTGATATCACTACTGGTCGTTTTGCAACCGCCCTTAGCTGACTGCACTTGACGGACTCCCAAGGCGCAATGTAATGTACATATCCCGTAGCATGAGCACCTCCCCTATAGCGATAAATATTATCGATCACAATCAACAGGAGAGCAGGCCCGTGCCTTATTGGTTTTCTGTTTTCAGAATGATTTGTATGCCCATTCTGGCGAGGAATCTCGAGTCATTATTTTTGCGAATTACGCTGCCACTGTGAAAATGTTCATGGAGCTCTCCTACTGATTCATCTTCGCAGCTGTCTCGAGGTGCGCGACAACCGAGTAATCAGTCGGGTGACGATTTCATTTTAAATAAAAGGTCGGGTTCGCATAACGACAAACCACTTTGTTGTCTTCTACGACACGCTTTCTGATCCCCGACAGTAATTAGTTCCTGATATATTGTTAATTATGTTCTTAATACCAGTCATCGACATTTAGGTACATTTATGCGGATTTCTCAAGCATTACCTGACTTCGAGCCTGCTCACAACTCTCCAACGTTTTTCCACAACATTGCACTTTCATAGTTTCAATCACGGTAGTCATTAATGGTCGCCTTGTCGCAGCCTCGAACCTCCCTGATTGAGTCTCTATGTACAACTGGGCGTGTGTGCCAAGTAATTTAATCAGGGAGTGCTCCCACTATGGCCCTGAATATTCCTAATCAAAATCAATAGGACAGCGAACCCGTGGCTTAATGATAGAGCGCTGAGCTTATAAAGTGACTATGGCCAAGGGAAAATATCAACCAGTAAGTGTATAAAATATAGATAATCCTCTTCGTACCCTTAGAATACAAAAGCAACCGTTCCTATAACCTGGACGATGTGTGAACCAAGATATTGGAGACCGAATGGTCGTTTTTTGCCCATCAGCTGTAATCAACCAGTCATGTCCAACCTCAAGACAGAGCGGGACGAATATATGCCGTAATCCGATTGTCGAACGCAATTCCAACGTTCTGCCTATGATCGCTTCAAGGCTTGGCTGTCATATTTGATGGCTGTTTTCCTCAACCACTGAACTTTGGAGGTTGTGGTGTTATGTATCGTCTTTCGGCCAGGAGGTGTTTTACTACTTGGTAACGACCGTTACTGCTCGTATTTCATTCGGAACCACGATAAAGGCAAATTTTCATGCACGGTCTCGCATTCTAACACACTTTTTACAGACACAGGAAGGATTTGCCGTTGAGTTTTTATATGCGAGCGTGACCAGTCTACAATCGCTTCTTTCTCTTTGCTTGAAAATCAGAAAAGCGGAAGCGGGAGATTTGGCTGGCTGGCCGCTGACGGCCTACGGTGTCTCCAAACTCGGCCTCACGAAAGCCACTTTTATCCTGGCTGAACAGTTTAAGGATGATCCACGCAGGATTCTCATCAATGCGGTGAGTATCGCTCCTCTGAAACTGTTCAAATGTCTTCCCATGTAGATTAATTTGAAAGAGACAAGCTCGTCTACTGACCAACCTGGCGCTATCTTAACGCGCCAGGCACTGACTTTCGCCTCATTAGATCATATGCTGAACATTCATTATAACTCGTACCATAGGTCCAAAAACATCTCATTATCATAACTAGCCCAGTCAAGTCGGGGTTTCGAGTTGACCATTTTCTCGGCCTCATCGGGATGACGATTTTGGGTTTAGGGCGCCAACACTGAAATGAACTTCAGGTATTCCCACTCCTTACTATTTTGCTTTATCCTATGCAGTAGGTTTAGACGCATTCCTAGAGTCCTCGTTTTCCTTCACTGTACATCTTAGGATTCTATGATTTCCTGCCTAAGACTGCCCACCCGCTTCTTCGGCTATCCCCCTCGACATCTTTTTTACGTCTTGAGTCTCGTCAACTGTCATCTGTCGTCGGTCTATTCTCATGACATTGCAATGGGTGGGGCTGCCTCTTCTGGAACAAAGTTAGCGTGCTCCTATCGGGAAATCGCACCCCGTCAACGGTCGTAGGAAACCTCCGATCTTTATTCGCCTTTTGTCCACACCTTCCAGCACCCTAAATCTTGAAGGATAACTGGCTGGGCGGCTGTCCAGTGCATGCGAGCATTTGTGACGGCTTGCAATCGCAGTGGGTGTCTTCTTCTGGTCGGCAATGAAACTGGGGAATGTTTTGTTCCCTAAAGTAATTATTGACAGTTGAACACGGGGATAAGTTTCTCCTCCCTAAATTGTGGCGAAAAGTCACCTGCGGTACGAGAATGGTGATAATAGGACCTTTTAGGTGAGGAAACACGGTATTCCTAAGCCATTAAATGAATGTATGCCTGTTTTGTTACACAAAAGCCACCTAGTATGAAGATAGCCCAGATGAAAGAAGAAGAGGTGATCCCTGGGAGAGATTTTTTTGAAAGTCTGACGTTTCGAGTAGTTATTTCGCCTACACATCTTCAAAATCAACCGTTGTCTGCCTATTGCACTGCAGCTACGAGATGTGCAACTACACGGGGGAAGCCGGCCGACGGTTGAAAATGCGAACGCACGAGCATAAGTTGGCCGCGAGAAGTTTGGACACAAAGTTGAAGGAAGCGACCCATGCCGCACAACTGGGACACATCTCCGACTTTGACACCGTTGAGATTGTGGGCGGAGGTGATGATCATACAGCAAAGCAGGTGCAAGAAGCCTGGATGTCCACCGACTGCTCTGTCAACAGCCACACTAATCCACTTTCCCTATGTCTGGTTTTACTAACCTCCTTGACGGTGGACAACCACGGCGCAGAGCAGTCGGGGCCGCCAATCATATCCGCGGCCAACGAGAGCGGGGGATACAGATCGCGGTGAAATGTGGGTCGGACGCGGCCACACGAGCGTTATTTGTGGGCTACGTATCAAGGAAAAAGCCCCATATAATGAGAGCTGGGTGCATGACTTTCTGCTTGTGGCGGTCAAGGATGTGAGATCAACTTAAACCACGCACAATAAGTTCGTTTCGTCTACTGTCAGAAGTCAGGGAGCTGGGAGGATTAGTTTATTCTGTACACAGGGCAGGTTGCCGTAAGTTGGCTGTTTGCTTGCAACAGAGATAAGCGTCCGTTCACGGAGAGCGTCAGTCACGGTGTGTAGTTTACGCGGGAGTGAAGGTCTGTGTCAGTCGGTGGGGGTGACTGGTTGGATGCTGATCATTAGATTGGACGGATTAGGGGGAAGCATAATTACAGGGCTTACGGGTATCAAGCCAGATCGTCCGACGCGCATGAGGTGATAATTGTTTGTGGGGGCAGCCGGGGGTCACTGCAGCCGGACAGGAGGGGGGCCCAGTTATAATCGGCGGGGGTGGTTGTGTGTCAGCGGCCTGGCAACGATTGTCGCGGCCATCGACCGACAAAACGGAGCCGGAGAAAAGGAGAACTGGAGCGGCTGCTACATGCTCTCTGAAGACGAGTTGGTGAAATAGCTACTCGAAACGTCAGACCTCCAGTAAACGTCTCCCGGTGAACACCTCTTTCTCTTTTTTTGACGTGCACCTGCCTGCTGGGCAACAGTTTGATCCCGAGCTATTTTTTAAGCTGTTCAGACCTGCTGGATAAAAACCATCCATCACGGTGGGAACCCTCTTCCGATCGAAGATACAACGGGAGAATTTTTTGCTTCGCATCAATTTTGAGCAAACTAACTGATTTAGGGATGTCGTTCACCTGAGAGATTACATGCTGTGTTATCCTACTCTAACGCCAGTAGGGTTATATTGCACTGTCGAGGTTATTCAACCACCTAGTTTGAAATAAGCTTAGTATACTGCATGTGTGGGATGTTTCCGCGATATTGGTGGTCAAATGTACCCAGAGTCCCCATCCACTCACCCCTCGATGCCCAGGTTGCAGCAGCAGGATTCTCATGACAATCCTTTGGACACGGCAGTGTCGATTCGGTGACGGTTCCGCAGGCTCGGTGAAGACACCGTGACATGCCGATCATGAGCTCCTGTTGCAGCAATTTTCCACCGCTATCTCGTGGACTGGATTTATGTCTGAAGACCGAGTTTCGTAGTAAGATACTCAGTCTTTTTTCGATAATCTTCCTCGCGAATACAAAAGTTATTGCCTGGTCAATCTTGTCTGACGCTTCGGTAATCCAGCCTCATCGGAACCTCTGGTAAGAAATATGTAAGCTGGTCCCTGGCTGCCAGAAGGAGGTGAACAATGCCCAAGCATTATTTTCTAGATACTTTTACGCAGACAACATCGCGCATTAGGGACTTTGTTTATCCTAAGCCTGCAGACCAAAATGTGTCTTTGCAAAATTATCTAAACTCTATTCCTATTGATTTTCTGTCATCTCTCGCTTTAGTGTTGTCCGGGCTACGCCGACACCGACATGACTCTTCACATGGGCACCAAAACGACCTTAGAGGGTACGTTTATCGTCTCCTACTCTAGGTTTGATTCCCGTGTGTGTTTATCAAATTGTATCTACATTTTGGTTGTGCCATTTGGCTACGACAGCCGGTTAATCTTTTTGCCAAAGCCTACAGTGCTGCGCTTGCCGCGTCGCCGCATAGGGTCGTCACCAGCATATTTCTTGTAGTGGGCTTGTTCGGTAATTATGAGGCTTCAGCTTCGCATGCAAACTTTGTCTACCGAGGCGTATTATCGCGAAGGGAAACTTCAAAATCCAAAAGGACTTAATATTGTATTAGTATGTAATCTTCTCTCGGCTACCGCTCACATCGGCTGTAGATTGGAGCTCCAAAGCAAAACAGAGCGCTCATATGTCGCTTTGAGGTCAAACCAGATCGGTGTCCGCCATCCCCACGTGACAATGGACATTTACAATAGAAGCCGGTAAAGCATGCACTTGTCTGGGCTGACGGGATAGTTCATCCGTCATACTGGACGAGAGCTCTTGCTGATCTGAGAGAGTTGTGGTGAGTCTCGTGGGAATGGGATTTTTGGCCAGATACGGTTATGTAGCCGCATTTGAGGTAAACAAACCCCAGCCACCTGTAATACGGGACCGTTAGTAATGGGGTTTATACAGATGAGGCCGGGGGACGCACAGGCGATGAGGTCAAGCAATTGTATGCAAAGGAAAAGTTATTGAGAATGTGTGGTTGTACTTTGAGTGGTTGGGAAGTAGTTGGCTTAACCCCTAGCCCCAAAACCTGAGCCCTAACCCTAACTCCTACCCTTCAACCCTTACCCTAACCTGTAACCGCAGCCCCAAAACATCCACCGCGAAAGTTAGAAGGAGACGACAGACCAGAAGTCGAGAAGAACCACCGGCGTTGGGCCAAAAAGGTAGACACGGCCACAAAGAAACAAGGCCACCAACAGAACACACACTGCAACGCACAGCAACACCATGCCAACGTAATCACACCAACTCAAAATAATTAAGTTGGTCAACAGTATTGTGTCCATTAGGTGCGGCTACATAATCACATCTTACCGGATTTTTTAAGGTACGTTTGCATAGCATCTGCCTCATCCACCCCAAAACAAAGTTATTATGCGTAGAGATGGGCGTGAAGGCAAGTGTCTGACGTGTATGGACCCATGTCTAAACTCATGACACACATGTTCGCCCCGACATACATGCGAAATGTATCGGATCTCCCCCCTGAAAAGGGTTTCCATAAGAACCACATTTTGTGGGTGTCCTTGTAGCCCGACCCTCGGTGGCAAATTGGACCCTGTTTGAACACCAAACGGTAAATAAGCCGAAAACTGTCATTTCAGCCTCCAATGTCGTGGTCAGTAATGGTTGTTGACTGATCGTCACTGCACACCTGCCTGCCTAGCTGCAAGGAAAACTGTACGCCCATGTTCTTTCTGTGACCAGCCTAAGGCAGTCAACGCCACTCCCGCGCAAGTATACCCGTAGTCCAAATCGTTGCCGGTGGTATCTGCTATATTGGCTGGTAAAATTTGAATTGCCGATGTGGTTTTTTCTTAACCCTGCTTTTATGCTAAGAGTCAAGTTCTGTATACATCACTTTTCAACACCAGAAGATGTGTAGTATAGGGAACCGTGTCGCTTTCCACTGAATTAACGGGGGAAGGGGGCTTTTGTTACCACGTGCAGCTGTCAGGGTGCCGTTTCGCGTTTCCTGTGGAGCTGTTTGTGTTCGAAGACATTTTGGAAGGATTACAAGGCCCAGATGGTCCCAATAGCAACGCAGGTGCAGGGACATGTATTATTGGAGTCAGCGACGAAACTTGCATCGAACATCCGAAGACCAGCTCGGGTCTGAATGGCCATACCTTACATCAGGAGGTTTTCGGACCGCCCGTAATTTTCGAGATTTGTGTGGCTCATGGACCCCAGATAGTATCCTGCTGCCATTTGGCATGATCTAAAGACCCTCGATCTCCTCGGTGAACTCCTCTGCGGTCGTGTATATCAACTTCCAGGAGGGAGACTGCGGCCGTATTTGAGAGACCGGACGAAAACTGCAGTGAAGTATACAAAGATCTTTGATTAGGACGCTTTATATGAACTAGACGACACCAGAAGAGGCCTGGCTCTCCAACACCGGGTTGCCCAACCAGTGGGATGTTTTTTATCATTATCCCGACCGAATGTGCCGGACAAGAGCTGGAAGGTGCTCAGAAACCATTGCAATATCCCCAACAGCTCTGCGTCGACAAACGCTGATCAGTACTGTGGGACCGCAGTGTACGAGCCATCATGTGATAATTGTCGCCAGCAAGACACGGACGGACATATTAATCGTGAATCGAATTAATGGTCAACCTCACAGCACACGGCCAGTAGCGGTGGACACTAACCTCCAGTAATTCGAACAGGTTAGATAACGACTAAATAACAGTGAAATGGCCGATTCTGGCGCCTCTGTAAATAACTGCAGTATTATTCATTTCTTAAGTTGTCAGCAATGGATAGTGGCCTGGACCTGGATCTCACATGAAGTTACTTGTACCTGGTACGGCTGCGATCATGCCTGATTTAGCAGCCCTCGATGATATCCCGAACTGTACCTCTCCACGCGTGACGATCCACGGCAGCAAATCTGAACAATTCAACCCATTCTCTTCGCCAACGACGGAGACCTAGTACCGAAGGTCCAAGAACTACCTCCATGATGGTAGGGGGCACTCACCGATCGTTCTTACTGAACTCACTCGTTCCGTTGTGCCTTACGGGCTCTCTCTCGAGCCCAACCAGCAGCCGCACAGCAGCGCATGATATAGGCAGAATGGTATTACCGGCAAAGACAAGGGAGACTGGAATGGCCATTTCTGGCTTATTTGCCGTATATTCCCGATCGAAAACCGACAGGGCAACGGGCTCGTGGCCCAGTGGTTAGAGGCGTGTACTTTTAACAAACAGGTCGCGAGTTCGAGCCTCGGGTGTTTCACACTCAGGGGTTGGGTATGACTGGCTGACGACGGCTAATAAGCCAGAAATGGCCATTCCAGTCTCCCTTGTCTTTGTCGGTAATACCATTCTAACTACCTCCATGTCTTGACGGACTGTGTCGAGCCAGGTCTTGAGTTGACCCTGTATTCTACGCCTCCAGTGGGCTAATAGTGCCGGATCGAGGACAGTAACACTGAGCTGCCGAGGTGGTCTACGAAGAACATGCCTAAACCACTTTCTTGGATGGCCTGGATTATTCTTGCGATGTGGTCGCAGTGGGTGCATATAGTCTTATTCGAGACGAAATCGGTGTACTTCGCCAGAAGAACGGTCCTGAAGCAGTTGCGGCCAAATACTTCCAGTTCTCGCTCGTCCCCCACGTTCACGGCCCAACACGCATAACCATAAAGAAGGACAGATCGGACAGATGCTCGGTACACCCGAATCTTAGTGGTCATAGAGAGGTCGCGTCGGATCCGTAGGCACTTTCTGAGGCTTGAGAAAACCCGTCGGGTAGCAACAATTCTGGAAACGATGTCGTCCTCACTCTGTCCATTCGGCAGCAGCCTCGCCCCAGGTATTTAAAACTGCTTGCTTTTTCAAGTTGATAGCCATAAACCCCGAGAGATGACTTCTCCTGGTGAGGGGTGCAGCTTGAAAACAGCGTTTATCGATAAATCAACGGATTTAGCGACCTCGTTCATCCGTGACACCATAGACTGCAGATTACCAAAATTGGAAGCAAGCAGGCCAATATCATCGGCATAGTCGAGATCAGTCAGTCGGTGTCCGGATGCAAATTCAACACTGTCACCTTCGTGTAGAGCCCTCCCAAGAATCCAGTCAATAGCATAGGTGGACAGAATGGGCGACAGGATACAACCCTGTCGAACGCCAGACTGAATACCAAACGGTTGGGAAAGATTGTTGCGGACCAGGACTCGCGCGGTGGTGGAGTGATAATAGGTTTTGATCATGGCGATGATTTTTGGCGATACACCATCTAACGCCATTATCCGTCACAGGGACTCATGATGGACGGGATCGAACGTGGCGGAAAATTCAACAAAGCAGACGGCCGTCGGTTGCTGGTAGCTATGGCGGAATTCAAGAATGCCCGTCAGTGTGAATACCTGGTCCACACATCCACGTTCAACACGTAATTCGACTTGGTTGGGCCTCGTCCTAGAGTCACGCCCAGCCTGGAATCGCCTGAGTTGGACAATAACGAAGACCTTCGCAGCAACGTCGATGAGGCTTATGCCGCGGTAGTTCTCGCATCTCGTCTTATCTCCCTTCTTGAGGATAGGTACAAGGATGCCTAAGCCCCAGTCATCAAGAACAACCTCGTTTCTCCACGCTCGTTCAATCACCTCATGGAGCCAGGGCGCCAGTGTCGACACAAGACTTGAAGATTTCAGCGGGTATACCGTCACAGCCTTCGTATGGCATCGGAGCCTTCTCCTTCAGAGGGGAGGGGTCGCAAGGCACTGCATAGGTAGGAGAGGGAAGAAACTCCGCTGAAGAGGAGGGCAAGGGCGAGGTAGGTTAGGTATCGAAGTTGAGATGGTGCCCAAAGTGCTAACACCAACTCTCGACTTTTACCGAGTTGTCAGAAATAACGCCGCCATTCACGTCGCGAACAGAGTCCCTCCGTATAGACCTTACCACTAACTTAGCGGGTAAGTTGGTAGAGTTTTCAAGTGTCACCAACGTTCTAGGCTTGGTCCATGGAGGTCGCTGTTTCAGTCCAATATTGCTTCCGATCATCCCTGGTCGACTTTACTGTTATCTTCCGAAGTTGGCGTAAAGAATCATCATTACGGGACCTGGCTCGAGCCGTCTGAGCAGACAACCGTCGCGGTTCTTCCGCTGATCCAGTCACTGTGGATATTCTCAGCTGCCTCATAGACTGACGTTTTCAGTGACGACCACTGATTAATGCTTTTTCCGTCGGCTCGGATCATAAAATAAGACCGGATTTCTCTGCTCAGGACCTAGGCAGTGCTGGTTTGCCGGATTTTTGCCACATCGAGGCGTCTAGGACGTGGCATTTTTGACGCGGACGAGAGGTGAGCTTTCGGGTGTGTATGAACGAGGACATGGTCTGACCCATGGACGTTGCCAGTCTCGGCACCACGCATCGATCTGCTATCGTGAACCCAGCTGTGGAACCTTGAGCTGACTAGAGTGTAGTCAATTTGATTGGCCATATGACCATCGTTCGAATACCAGGTCTGTAGGTGTTTGTTGCGATTCTGGAAACAGGTGCTGGTGACAAACATTCAGTCCTGATCAACGAAGTTCAGGAATTCCTCGCCATTTTCACGTCGAGAACCAAGCCCAAAGCGGCCAGTAAGATGGCTGTAGAGTCACCAGGTCCAGTCTGACCGTTCCAGGCCCCGGCAGCAATCAGCAGATCGCGGCGAGCGAGTCTGTCAACTAACGCTTGCAGCCGCGAGTAAAACGTCTCTTTATCGCGCTGTTCGGCAGCTGAAGTTGCTGCGTACACAGAGACGGTACAGGTGTTTGTGAAGTGACCCTTCAGTCACACGCAGGCCATCCGGTCATTGACTGGTTCCCAAGCAAGTAAAGCGAGGTCCAATTGTCGCAAGGGTGCGATCGCCGCATTGTGTCTACCAGAGGAGTCGCGTGGGCCGCTGTGGTACAGGGTGGAGTGTGAGTCGACTCCAGGGGTCCTTATTTCCCGAGAGTCTGAGTTAGGAAGTCGAACTTCAGACAAACAGCAGACACCCACGTTGTACTGATTAAGGCTGCGCGCGGTCAGGCTTTTGGTACCAGGGTCCAGGAGAGCTCGCGCATTCCAGCATCTAATAATCAGAGTCCGTCCCCGATTGAGTAATTCAGCTCGCATATTATGTTGCCCACATCGATGGCATGTTCCAACCTAAGATCAGCAAGGAGCCGGAAGAGTACCTTGTTCGCGAGTACGTGAAAGTGTGAAGGGTTGGTGCTAATCAAGACCAGTGAATGGCCCTCCTCTGTAGCTGTAAGAAGATACCATACTAGTAGCACAGGTACTAACTAAATTCCCAGACATGCGTGTTTCGCCAACATTCTGCCGCTGCATGGCGTGGTAGTTTTAAGGGAACTGATAGGACGTTCTTCAGCAAGTTTGGCAATCCCAAAACTTTCTTTGACGGTAACTCCCAGAAACCTCTCTGCACGCAGTGCCTATCAGCAGCATACGCACGTTGCTTCCTTATGACCAATCAATTTATGAAAGAAAACGTCCTTTGTTTTTGACTGATGTCAAATGCCGTGTAATATTCCCGTCTTATGGCACACTCATTCTTTACACAACCTAGTCCATAGTCCATTGGTTTGTCACATAGGGCCTGGGGTTTGAGTGTATCGCAGTTTCCGCTGCCCAAACTGGCAGTTCCAGAGTCGCCGGCTGGGCAGCTGCTACCACGTTTGTGCGTCAGCACTCGCTTTTCGGCTCATTTTCTGTTTTCTGTCCATGTTCGTGGTGGGTGGAACTGCAGTCTCAAAGTTTCGCACATCGTTTGGCACCGTGTGTGGTACTGATGCAACATCGGTTGATAACTAGGCCATCCAAAGTGCTGGTTGATTAACCGACCGTCGGATGGCTGTGCAACTTCAATTAGGCCTCAGTTGTGCCAAAATCAATTTATTGTCTGGCATTAAACCACCACAGTCGGATGCTGGCAACTTCGGTTCTGACCTCCACACCGGTATCCACGTGACTCGGCTTCCAGGCCCCGTCCCTGCGTTCACGTGTGGTCCAGAAGGCCAAACACTGAGGTCAAGACAGAAAATGAACCGGAATGGGTGCGGACAACGCATCCGAGGTGAGAACAGCTAGCTCACGGCCACCCCTGGTAGTGCTGGCATCATGAAGAGTAGAATTAACTCAGGGGGTAGAATTATAAAGCGGCAGGGAATTTTGAGTGGGTGAATCGGGTCGCGCAATTATGGTTCCCTGTCAACGTGATAATGACTGTCTGTGACGTACATTAAGCTAATCGGATTTTAAAAAATCAAATCGAGCACGGAGATGAATAGTGAGAGAAAGTAAAGGAAGGTTCGGAGGGCTTGTGCTGACTTTACATAAACAACCGCACACTAGAATACAATGCCCAACTACTCGCATAAATACATCCAAAACTCGGATATAAGCCCTACCAGATATTCGGATAGAAACGGACGTTATCAAAAGTGGCAAACCTGAAGGTTTTTACTCTCTGCCGAGTGTTCGTAACAGCCCTGACATTAATAAAATATCCAGAGCAAGAGGAGTGGGTCTTCAGGCATTCTCTCAGCTGGCTGTGACGTGGTCTGCGACTCCCGTTCCACAACTGGCTATTGCAATTTTTCAATCCATGTGGAAAAAGGAGAAGGATAACGGTGTTGTGAAGCGGCAACGTTTGAATTAAACAAGATATGGTGAACACTAAACCTCCGTTAGAGGTGTTTTGGTAATTACATTCCCCGTTTAGGGGCATCGGCGAATGATGAAAAGCCGCCCTAAATCACACAGTCCCCCCTTCCACAAATTTGCTAGCATTCCGGTAGATGTGTCCTCCATCCAGAACGGCGGAATTCACGAAGTAGTTGACACCAGTCCATCTCTATTACCATGTCACCCCTAAGCACAAGCCAGGAATAAGTGAGACGCCACATCCTATCCTTATATCTCTGGAAGTTCTGCAGTTTGTCATTAACATGCAGCCGAGTAGAATCAGTCACATTGTTCTCATTCCGGAAAGCGTAGCTTCTGCACGACGCTGGCACTTACGACCGAAATATTCGACCGCTGAGTCCTCCGTTGGATACGTCGTCTCATGTACCGTAGCTCGAATGCGGATCTTCTTTTGGGAACATCTTTTGATGACCCCATGCAGTAGAGGGCCCGCCTTTTAACATATTCGGTCTGGGGGAGAGGATATCTGCGACCTAATTTTGCCGAGCGCCTGTCCTACTTGTTGCCGCCTTCATTGTGATTGGCTGAACCTATCCATGCTTCTATAGACGGCTATCGTGAAGAGGTAGCCCTTCCGACGTTGTGAGGTGCAACCTCCGTTTTAAACGATAAAGGTGGCCGGGTATTTCTAACAGTGGACGAAAATCCGCTCTCGATATCAATACGGTTTATTATCACACCCTTTGCACGGTTTGTCGTGTTGATGACCAATAAATCGCGAAGTTAGTAGAATAGGCTAATGACGACTGACGGACGGTCGAGACGACAAGTAACCCCGGAACCGCTGTTTTTACAGCCTTACCACATCCTATTCTGCGCAGTTTTACCGCTTCGGTCTAACACTGGCTCAATAACAGACCACCCGAGGAATGAGTCTCACGTAAACAGTTTTGGTGAACCTAGCACAAATTCGTACGACTTGTTTTCCTGTTTTCCACGTTAGCCTGCCAAAATGGGCTTCCGAACACTAACGTGGCAAACGCTCTTGTCAAAACAGATGCCCTCGTGCTTTCGAGATCATTATGCTAACACGAATGGCCCTGTCCGTCAGTGATCTTCACAACCAACTTCATTTTATTTCATGTTGACTTACCGGGTATTTATTGTGCTGCAGCCATAGGAAACACGCGTCCCTTACTCTAAGGTGTCTGTCCATAAGGTGCTGGCAGTGAGACAAATCTGAATCCCGACGGCCTCCGCGTTTTATTCCAAATAGGAACCATTTGCACCCTGTGCTAGCTGCTGCACTCGGAGTTGTTTGACGAATTTGCTCTAGCTGCACAACTAATTTTCTAAAACCTAGGCTGAAATATTTTACATGCACACGTTTCACCCCACAGTCCGAAGCGTTCCGTTGCGAATGCGTCGTCGAGAATCGCTGTCGACTCATCTCTTTTGCTGCTAGAATCTCGGATATGTGCCGTCAACTGGGACTGACGTTGGTAATGCCGACAGTATATTTCCCCTTCAGGTGCTCATCCTTCACTATCTGGTTGGTCTTTGATGGGGTTATATTTGACTGGCGCATGTGGCATGGCGAATGACCCAATCTCTCTCCCGCGTCACCACGATCTCCCGCTAGGGTGGCCTGTTTCGTGCAGCGAAGTGATTGTAAAGATCGATGCCCTTATGTCTCGATTGCCACTAGTCCTGTTTCATTGTTAACCGACTGCTGAGTTCTCTTCGAGTCTTTTCATGGCCACATTGTCCTGCGGGTTTCTGATGCGTGAGGATACTCGCTAGTCTCTTTATGATAATTCCAAAAAGACGATGAAGGCCACGCTGGCCCCAATCACCATGACGGTTCCCTCCCCGCCTCCGGTCTTCTTGACTATGTCTTGACACCAGGCGCAGGTGGAGGAGGAAGAGGGAGTGCGGTAAATACTGCGAAAGTCTACATTCACTGCAAACTAGTCCACGCCCAATTCACTGTGGACACCGGTGGACACCGTCGGCAACGACGGTTGAAATGTCGGTGGTGTGTCTGTTTCACCCATTAAATGGGGCAGGCGGTATATGCAATTAGCCAACACGATGGCCAGATAGGGATTCTACAGGCGTAATTGGCTGCGCACCCATAAGCAAATGCCAACATTGTGGGTGTGGTAACGTAACTAGGTGCAGGCTCACGACGAGACACCTGCGATCCAAACCGTCCCCCATCCATTTGTTGTTTCGCAAAATCCTAGTCAGTATACGTTGTGTACCAGCGGGTGTATTCGTACGCCTAGGTACGGGTTTCCACCATGCCACTCACCTACATCATCTCTCGCCTCTGGTTTTCTTGACTCAGTCATGACACCACGTCCAGGTGGAAGGCGGGGAGGAGGGAGTGCGGTAGATGCAGCGCAAGCCAACTATCACTATAAATATCACGGGTAAGTCTCCGTCCCCACCCTCACTCCGTGGACATCATCAGTAACGACAGTCAAACTGTCGTGGCTCCAGCCCGTCACAATACCTGTCGTTCAGACCATCAGTGCCAGAGCCGCTTGATCGGAAACCATTACAACTTTGCGCGTATTGTCTCTCCAGTTCCCAATTAGTTTCTACTTTTCCATCCACTTCCTCCTCGGTCGATCGAAATGAAGAGTTTCCAAGTTTGGCATATTGTTTAGCGCTGTGTCAAGCCCTGATGCATTTTCGGTTAGTAACTAAGCCGTTCGATGTGGTGGTTGATTGACTAACCGCCAGGTGACCGTTTCATCCGGGTATCAGCTGTGCCAAAAGCTTATTGGTGTCTGACAGTAACCCTCATAATCTGCTCTCGGTGGCTTCAAGTTCGCTCGCTGTTGCTCGGTTTCGCGCTCAAGTGGGCTCAGCTGTCAGAAGCCCTCTCGCTGCATCGATCTGCCTGTGGCATCACTTGAGATTCGGAAGGCCAGACGAGGTGTGGATTACACATTCGGTGTGAGAATGGCTGTTTCGAAGCCCACACCCCGTCCAGCGTAGTCACAGTTATTGCACGTACGGTTTTTCACATGATCGCAATTGTCATCTCAGAAGGAACATCATGAAGAGAAGGATGGACGAACACGTAGGCTCCTCGAGAGGGGACACATTTGACCCCCTGTCCGTTTGACATTTCCTGGTTACATTTGGAGATCATTGGGAGCTCTTTTGGTAAAGACTGACCTGGGTTCGGTGGGAAGCAGTGATTTTTCCGTGACGAATTTTACGGTGATTGATTAGCGAAAGTTTCATTCAAGCACCAAAATAAATCTTGAGAGAAAGCAAAGTAAGACAGGCGGGCGTAGGCCAACCAGCTCAAAATAATCTCACAAAAAGTGAGATGTGGAGTCAATGCCCCGCACGAACGAATCATAAACTCGGGTTAAGATGCCACTGGTTGTGGTGGGTAATCATAACATTATCAGGATCATTACATATGAGGGCCTATGACCTTCTCGGTTTGGAGTTAGCAGCTATAACATGCAAATAATATCCAAGGCAGGAAGGTGAGGATCCACGGGCATGCAGCCAGCTTTTGGTAGCGAGGAGGGCGACTTCCAAATCTCAGCTGACCATTGCATTGTTTCTCTCCACGTGAAAGGAGGATAAGGATGGTGGCGTTGTGGGCCGGGAGCATATGAATTAGGTCACGTCTCCTAGTCGAGTTAATCTAGTTAGGCTGTCCTGATGAAAACAAGAGACCCGAGTTTCGGTTTTCTGGGAATAGGATGATATTTCATCGGAAGAACTGCCGGAAGTGACAGCACGTAACTGTAGCTGCGCTTCGCAAAATTCGCCATCCATATTTTTGCCCCTGTGGCCAGAAGCGGCAAATCGATCCGCCAAATTCAGAGCATGATCACATGTAACGCAATGGCGATAGGCCATAGTGCACGCATATCGATAAATATGCTGCTCAGCTGACGCTTATTTCCACAATCTTCGAAAAATCGTTAAAAGCAGCTGTGCACCGACATCTTCCAGTACGACGAATAAGCAGGGAATTAACTATCACACAAATGTCCTGTTTGTGATTTAGTGCATGCTTAGACGCATGATCTAGTGAATAGCAGAAGATGGTTAATTAGATACAAAGACCCTAGCGGATATTCGTTTAGGGGGTTACGAACAGTCACCTCGACTATATAACGCAACGAAGTTGTGGTGAATAGCCAACGTTTACATACTCTTGTTTATTCCTAACTTAATTTAGTAGCAATGAGATCAGCGACCGACTCATCCATGCGTTACCTTATCTTTTCCATTTCTTTGCCTTATAAGTCTGTTAGCAGGCATCCCAGTAAATCAAGCCTCCTTTTGCAGGTGCTGATACTCCAGTTTATCTAGCTACCCTTCCCGAGGATGCGACAGAACCTCACGGTCTCTTCATCAGTGATCGTCAACCCGTACCTTGGTCAAAAGAATAAGCCAACTGTTGGCATCTTTCTAGTTTTGCATTCTGCGCTTTTTGGCTGTTTCTGTTGATGCCTAGGAGCTATTTGAATGTTTCCATCTTTGTCAGTAAACGTTCTGCTTTCTCCGCCCTTTTACATCTACCTTTGCGCAGCCAGAACTCTCGACGCTGGGTCGTTTCACTGAAGTAGTTTCGAAGGAAATGGTTCCTCTTCAGACGGACTTGTGAGCTGATGATTAGTTCCAGACTTCGGTCCATTTCTGTCTTTTTTTATCCGATTTTTCCGTCGGAAAAGGGTTGTTAAGAGCAGCGAATTTCATTCCTACGGCTGCCGGCTACCGTAACTCACCTGCGTGACCAGTCAGTATCGACAAATTGGATTGGTGTCACCTAGGTAGAAGACCGCCCGGTTTTTAGTGACCAGAAGCATTCGCGACACAGCCAGGATTTTGTATGAAACTTCAAAGGTCGGGATCGTGCCATTTTTAGGAAGTTATGCGGAAGGCAGTTGCCGACGTTAAAGAATTAATGGCTGTCGCATACATGCAACTGGGTTTATCTAAGCCAATGCAATCCGCGCATGCGGAGGTGAACTGGTCTACTCTGACTTTGTTGCTCCCTTCTTTCCTGTTTCAGGTCTTCCTGGGTCGGCTGTCACGCATTTGTGTCGCACCATTTGTTGTAAGCAGCATTTAGCTCGTCCTCCGTTGTTGTCCTCACCGGCTTTGCAGTTCGAGTTCGACCGTTGTAAACGACCCCTACCGTTTGCCCCACTGAGTGGAGACTTCAATGGCAAGGCAGTGGGCTTTGGAGTAGGTCAGTATATGTCAGTATATTTTAAGAGTAATAGGCAATGCCTTTGAAAACCCTATTGTAAACTGTACATGCAATATTTCACTTTAAATAAATATGGTACTGAAATGTTGTCAGTAATATGTGAATCTAACATAATATTTTCCGTGAAAATGTAGAACCAAAACTTGAGAACAGATGATTTCAGTAAAATGTTATGAAAGTCATCCGCATCAGCGGTATGAGTATGCAAGGCTTTGGTTTAGCACCACAGAGCTGTTCCGTCCAGACAATCGATAGTGTCCAAGCAAATATGCATCGAGTCTTTGCTTGAACGTCCCCCTGGTATCCGCCTTTATTACGTCCTCGGGAAGCCCGTTCCAGGCACCGACGACTCGCTGTGAAAAACAGTATTTGCGAACATCCAGGCGGCACCGGGATCCTCTAAGTTTTAGAGAGTTCCCACGCAGGTTTGTTGTTGCGGCCAGGGTGAAGAAATCGTCGGGGTTTAGGGCACATTCCCGGTTCCTCAATATCCGATAGGCCTGTATGAGATCCCCTCGAACCTGCCTGTACTCAAGAGGAAAAAGTTTAAGTTCCCTAAGTCGGCAGTTGTAAGGTAAAGTCCTGAGGCCTTTTACAATCTTCGTTGCTCTCCTCTGAACTCTTTCGAGCAACTTATAGTCTTTATTTAGCCACGGGCGCCACGCTTGGATTCCATATTCCAAATGCGAACGAATGAACGCTCCGTATACTTTTCCAAATAACTCTTTGTCTATGTCCACGAAAGATCGTTTAATGGCAAAGAGAACACTATTTGCTCTTTTGGACGCCCTAACACACTGACATGAAGGCTTAAGGGTCGACAAAATGTTAATCTCAAGATCTTTTTGTTCGATTACATTTGAGAGGCACCTTCCACCAAGTTGGTAATGGTGATCCTCTCCGTCAGCTCTTCCAGTCGTTTTGAGTCGCAGCGCGACGCACTTCTCAAGGTTAAACTTTAGCAGCCATTTGTCCGACCATTCGCATAGGCGAACTAAATTAAACAACCCGTCTGCGCCAGACACGCAGGAGCAGATTTTCGCAGAAAGGTGGACGGCCCAGATCTCGCTTTCGTGAGAGTGCCATGGAGGCCAGTTTAAGGAGTCAGTGGGCCTGACTTCCAATCCTTGTGTCAGTCACCTCGTCTAAGCAAAGTACTGACTACGAGAATTGAGTTATCGGTCGGATCTCATTTCGTAGCCGTACCTGCAGTTGACAAACCCCAGCCTAACCCTCAGCCCTTACTCCCTAACCACAACCCCTAACCCTGGTCGCTAATCCCAACTCCTAACCCCTTACCTCAACCCCTAACCCCAATCCCTAGTCCTAATCCCTTACAGGTATGGCTACGACGTAAGATCTTGCCAAGCTATCCAATCACCTGATAGCCTTCAAGGCCACGAATTTTAGCGCATCGTCAGAGTGTTAAAACGTGTCAGACTCATGGTAGTAAGGAGCGCGCTGATTGGCCATGAGGATGGGTTCCCCAAGGTCGACATCGTCCTCTCTTCACGCCCCGCTGCACCAGCTATCTGAGCCCGTCGGCTATCCGGTGGGTGCGGGGGGGGGGTGTGCGTACTGGCTGACAGAACTGCAACAATCCGTCTAAGTCTGCCACCCACAACCTGGTACAGCGCCATGTCGTGTCAAAGAGCATGCCTTCCACTTGTGTGAGCGGTACCCGGTCAGTTTGTGCATTTGATGTTGTGAGGCGTGCTCGTATACAGTGTATCGGCTCGTGGGGCGACGTATGGTGGTTGGGTAAGCTCTGCGGTGTATTACCACAGGCTTATGTGAATGAGCATATGGACGAATGGGCCCCCGCAATGACTGGAAGCCCTTGAGTAGTGTGTGAAGATAGGGTGAGTACGACGCGCGTATATTGGGTTTCCTGGCACTGGTACGTAAGTCCCAGTGAGGCGAATTGGCAAGTTCCCAATCAGGCCGATGCGTGATGCAAATGTGTGGTGACAGTAAGAGCAGAATGGGGCCGGGATCAGTGCGCTAGCGATGTGGCAAGATTATCGTTAATGGTGTCGCTGATGTAGATAAACGTATGGATTTCCGTACGCAGAAAATATGCGGCTTGTTCAAAAACCCTGAATGCAAGTGTAACGGCAGGTCGGGTTCAAAATTATTCGGAAATTGTAAAAGTTCTTTAAAACCGAATCATAGTCTTCCCTCGAGTATAAAATTGGAAGAAGATGTCAGTTTCTACCGAATGAGTTAGCGAATGAATATTTTTATTCATGTTTTCCATGAAATATAACTTCATTTTAAAGGACATCGATAATCAATGAGAAGATGCATGCTACAAGAGTGATCATTTTTACAGAGTACAGTTTTTGCATGCAGCCGAAAAGAAATTGGTTTTAAAGCTGGCATTCTGAAGTAACTGAATTATTATAGAATTATGCTGCTAGATTATTAGTTTTACAACCCTACCTAATTAATCTTTTCGAAACGAAAACGCATTTCGGAATTTCGATTGACATTTCATGAGTTAGCCCACTTGCTGTATGTCCGGGTTAAAGTTACTGGTTCGCGTGTATCTGTCCGACGGATTCGCAAGTGACCGGTCAGGCTTATGAGCGATGTGAAGGGGCGGTTGCAATGATGATGATGATGGTGGTGGGAACAGTGACTGCAGTCTCTGCAACCCGGTAAGAGTGTCCTCATCGCTGTTGTGATATGAGGGAAAGGTAGGTCTTGTTGACTTTGCACTGGGTTCGGGGATGTCCAGCTGGGCTAATCTGTGCCTGAAATGTCCATAGACAGCGTGAATACGATGGCCGGGTTTGAGTGATGGTGCTTCTGGTAGTTGGCACTTTAGTCTTTCTGGTGTGTCTTTGAGCCGACAACGGCCACTAGGTTGGCGTCATAGATGGATGCTCCAGCCCTTACGGCAGGGTCCTACTAGGTCGCCAGGTTGATTTTGCAGCGTTTGAGTGCAATGTACGGGGTGTCCTTATAGCGACGCTTAGGCCCGCATGTCTACGACAACCTGCAGCTACGTCGCGGCAGAATAGCCGCTTTGCAGACGCTCGTCGTCCATCCTCACGGGGTGGCCGCACCATCACAGTTCGATCTGTTCCAGCGTGTGGTGAGGACGCCGATTCCTCGCAGAATCTCAGTGTTTCAGATCTTTTCCTTCCACTTGATATTCAGCGTTCTTTGTAAGGGACTTAAATAAAAATGGTTGAGTTTTCTTGCTTGGTTTTCGGAGATAGTCCGCACCTCTACCCACTAAAGACCGCTGTCAGATCAAAACTCCATCAGATAACCAGTTTTGTATTAAATAGAATGCCGCGAGGGTTCCGGGCGAATTGCCTTAGCCGGCCGAATGACTGGCTAATCTTGGCGATTCGGCTTGCTGTTTCGTCGTCTATCTTGATGTTGATCGAAGAGCGTACTCTTAAGGTAAGGGAATTTTTCCACAGCTGTGAAATGACTATCGTTGAGTATCGGCATATTTAGCATTAACGCTGGTTTGTGCAGGACGGTTGTCTTCTCCGCGCTGATGCTCAGGTCGAAGTTGGTGCAGCCGGAGACGAAGAGGCTCACACTCCGCGGCAGGTCCTTTTTCCGTTGATGTTTAGCGCGCAGTCACCCGTGCATAGTAGGTCTTGAACGCTGTTTTTGGATATCCTGAAAAATGATTTCAGAAGCGGAATGTTAGGCAGTTTTCCACCGGCGATTCAGTCATTCTTGGCCCGACAGACAAATAAATTAATTGCTTTATTTAGCACCTTTTAGGGTGCTTTCAGTGCAAATTGAAAACATACTTAAAAAGAAATTCATGACTGAATCTCGAATCAAATAAACAAACCAGTACAGTGTTCAATCTGCGTATGAAAAAAATGAGCAACAATAGATTAAATCACTCAAAATTTAATTGAAAATCACATAAGATGAGTGTGATTTGTGAGTTACTAAAGAGAAAAAACCTGCCGTTCATGGAAAGGAACATATACTCGTGGGACAGAACCGCCCTGTAGATGGGAGAGTGTAAGGGGTTGAAACGTTGCCCGTCAAGAGAGAGTTCCTAGACCAGATGAGTCTATTCTCTGTAAATGCGATCACACTGTATCTCAAATGAATGCAGAGACCACCGTCAAAGAGGCGAGAAAAGGAAGAGCCCACCACGGGTGTCTATAGTTCGCTTACAGTGGAAGTGAAGGGGGACGTTAAAAAGCACGAAGAGTATCGCTGTTGGGATAATATCAGTGGAACAGGCATCTAATTAAAGACAGATTGTGTAAATTTAAGTAGGTAAGTAAAGCAGGCAATATGTAATGCTTAAATGCTAATAGAACCCTTTTCAGTGTCCGGAAGTTAACTGTTCGAGAATGAAACAAACAATACTTTTTACTTGCTTTGCTGGGATCCCAAGGGCTTTTAATGAAAAATGTACTTAATAATGACTTTATACTTTCCGAGATAGTTTTTACCTAATTTCAGTTTGAATACCCACAATTTGGACGACGACCTAAGTTCTAGTGGAAGATTGCTCCAGAGGAAGACGTATGTGAATGCAAAAGCAGCAAACGCTTAACCAAAGAAAGAAAAGGCGGTGGTGTGGACATGATGGAATTGCGGGTGGCATAAAACCATCTATTACTGTGTGAGCGTCAATACTCAGGAGGTTGTGGGTAGAGTAGGGGTACAGGGGTGTCCAGTCGTGGGTCTACGTGATGGTCTTAGCGGGTCGCTTCACTTGCTTGCAGGTGTCGACTAAGCCTAGCGTTCATTACCTGGCACCCAACTCCCACATATGCTTACCTGAAGCTAGGCTCCATATGGCGACCACGCCCCGTTAACCGCCTCGACCGGCAGGCTGAATCAAGTTAGGGCATCCACGTGTCTGTATCTCCAAACACGGTAATTCTGCTTCCCTTCCACCACCGTTGACCACACGGATCACGGCATCGTCATCTCCAAGATGAGGCTCCGTGGAGGCCGCGAGCAAAGTAACTCCCCCGGTAAGCTGAATACCGCTCGGCGATCTCTGCCCGCCCACACTTGCATTTCAGCACTCAGTAAGCCACTGACACAGTGTGCGGAAGTCCTGCCCCTCTCTACTCCTTCGCACCATTTCCCGTCCTTTCCCTCCGTTTTTAACTCTCTCTCTCTACTACCTACTCTAATCTCTTTCCCCACGACCAAAATTCCTACGCCGAGGAAGACATACAATCACGTAGGTGGCTCAGGCCATTGGCCGTTCTAGCACTAAACCGAATGATTTCGATTTTACTATGGTTACGGTCATTCAGCAGATAAAACAAAGAACAAAAATATTCGAGGATAGGACGGACAAATATGCGGTAAAGTCTGGGCCTCCTTTTCGGGAAAGGAAAAATATATGATGGGAACCCGTATATCTGCGCTTTTTTAGCAGAAAGTAGGTCTGAACTAGGGAATAAAGCAAGCTAATTTTTATAACGTAGACCTACATAGGCCCTTAGTAATGGAGTATTTTAAGAGTTATTTGTTTTGAAAAACTGACGTGGCCAAAAATTCCAATGTGAACTTTATTTCCACAAGCATCGTATATCGAAGCTATTTTTTTCAACGCAAACGTTTACGTTGTCCTTAAAATATGAGTAAACACACTTAGGGTCACCAGTCCAAATGAACGTTTATCAGTCTCTGATTACTATCAAAATATTTTTAATGTAAAGAAGGGAGGGTTGCGGGCCCAGAACCGTGCCTTGATGCACGCCACTAATGATCGAGTGCAGAGTCCAGTATTGATTACCAAAAACTACCCTCTGATAGCGGTTGGATGATTAGGGCCCGGTGAAGTTGAGTAGTGGAGGTCAGATGCCGGGACTTCCAGTTTTACTAAATGACGTTTATGTAACAGTTAATCCAGGGTTTTAGTAAGATAAAATAGATAACTACCACTGACTGCTGTTCATTACAAAGAGGGTGTAATATTGAGAACGGCTAAGTGACAAGCTTCGCCGGATCTCTCAGGTAAAAATCCATGCCGAGTAGAGTTCAGAAGTTGATTATTTAGACGGAAGTCAAGAATTTTTCTAGAGATGGATTTTATGAACACCCCTATAATTCTTAACGCCAGATCGAGATCCTGACTTGAAGACTAGAACGATGATTGAGGTCTTTCATGTTGCCAGGCAGAATGTGGTGGACATATAAACCGAGAATAGCGTGCTAAGCAATCTGAGAAGGTCCGACATTTTCTTGACAACCGCTTTTGCAATATCGTCCGTGTTTTGACGAAACTCCTCGAGCTGTCGTTAGAAACTGATTTTTCTGAACTCCTTCCTGTCGTAATTGTCTGCTTATGCCTCTTGTTACCCCGGCAGGGCGACTCATCGCTTATTACGCCTTCACTGGACAGCAGCACTGGATCAGATCCAGTGAAATCGATTTAAACGATCATGAGACTTCCCCATGATCCACGTGAACAAGGAGTCTCAGTTCACAGACACCGGTTCATCCCTCATCATTTTTAAATCTGCCTTGTATATATTTCGCTGGCCTTTCGTTTTCTGCTGGCGCTGAGATTAGAGTGAGTAACCCTACGGTAGTGTGGCATGCTCACTCTTTCCGAATGGTACACTGAAATACACTTTGTCGATGAAAGAGATGTCTTTCGTGATGACCAGGTCAGAGGAACTGAATCACTGGTTCTCGCCAAATCACGTCAGCACCTTCACATTCTGTGCCAGAAGGAGGTAAAGTGTGGGGTCCATTAGCTGGTGGTTAAAAGAACTAGGCACATTATCCTATAGATCAGAGCTGGCGTGCATTCAGGTCGACATGGTGAAAAAGGAAGGGGTTCCTCAGAAAAATCGGAATGTAATTGTGAATTTTCGAGCTGGGGATAAGAAACCACCGTCAGACGAAATGAAAACGAGAGAGAAAGTTAGGTTGTCACACTAAACCGGTTGCCGCGACAGGACAGACAGACCATTGGAGTGTGAGAGGGGTGGTCACAGAGTCGTGCCAGGTTTCTGACCAAGGGGTGGGGCGGAGTAAGAAAGACGAAACAGTTACGGCCCCCAGTGCTGGGCGAAGGGGAGGGTAGATTAACTGAACTCCTGGCGGCTGGATTAACGGTCGTTGATGTCGGATTAGGGCAGAGGTCAGCAAGACGTGAATTTAGGCTCTCGCCATGAGCGTCCAGGTCAACATGGCGGCTGACACTACCCGCAGTGGAGAATTAAGTCTCGAGAAATTCTCTCACTTGTCCTGTGTTGACCCCAGTGCCATCCCAATTGAATCGGTGGTCGAACTCGTGTGCGTGCGCAAAGACGAGGGACAGGTGTCTGCACAACGGACAGTTACTTTGTGTTCACTAATACGGGTTCCCGCGCGTCGACTCGTATGACCAACATACACGCAGGATAAATTTGCGCAGGGGATGCGATAAATTACGCTTGTATGTTGTTCTTTTGGGGATGGGATACTTCCTTAGAGATAGCTGTCGTGCCTATTGAGTATGCTGGTTTCTGGGTAATGTAAATACCAAAGCTATTTAACTACCGGGCGACTACTTCAGAGTTTCCCTGCATATAAGACAGGGAGCAAAATTTTCGTGCCACTGTGTGGTTGTTCCTTGTGCCTGAGGCAATTCTTTACAAAACCAGTCGGATTTCTACTAGACCGAAACAACCGATAGAGGTGAAGAGGCTTTTTCCTATGGGGGCTGAATGTTGTCTTCCCAGTCATAAACTTTACCGGTGAAGTGGCGGCCGGAGAAAACCTGCTGTTTCTGGAAGTGATGATAAAAGCTTAGTGATAATAGTCTCGCCACAAGCGTCCACAGGAACGGATCTTATGCTGAGATTATCCTCAATTATGGAAGCAATCGTCCTGTGATTCACCAAAGAAGCTGCGTCCGAACTCTGTTCCACCGGATCTACTGTTATTGCAACAGCGACTACCTACTTGGAAAAGAACCTGCCTAGCTGTAGAGGAAGCAAGTGTAGTCGCCATTGACCTCGATCAACGCACCTTATTCGTAGAATCGGGGCTAGCTGTGAGCCCGATTTTCATCTTGTGGCACGCCAGTCCTTGAGCGACTAGCGTCTTTCTCCATCCCAGTTGATTGCTCCGTGGGTTGGTTGGTTATTTCGGCCATGTGCCTGTAAATAGCGTGATCACCCGGCACTTTTAGAACAACTTTTCAAGCCCTTTCCTCTGTGCGGGGGTCCAGCAGTGCTTTCCCTAAATAGGGCTGCTTAGACGTCCCAGTTGACTGCAGATCCTCTCAATGAGTCATAAACTTGCTTAGTGGAGGGGAACCCCAGTTAATATGGGCCGCCCACGGAGTTGCATGTCGCTTTCTGCGTAGCACGCTATCGAAGCGGGAGGAGGAAGGATGGACAGGGAAGAAAATTACCGAATGTGAGGACATACAACACCGGATATCCTCATCCGATCTAGGTCGCCGACCGAAGCGATTATCGGGTGCGGCCGCTTGGCAGGGCCTAGCTTCAGGAAGCCATATCTGAGAATTCGGTGACAGGTAAGGACCGTGCGGAGCATCCGCCGCATGCACGAAGCATATGATGAGACCTAATACCGTTATACAGTGTACCCCCTAACGGGACACCATTACACACCCAGATAGATATTCGTTTGGATCTTGTAAATCGCACGGAAGGCTCCGTCGGGGCCCGCACGATGTCTCGAGTCAAGAATGGCACTGCCAAGGCCTTTAATTTAACCTTTTCCCAATTATGCCGATAGAGGTTCCCGTATTCCTGCCAAGATACCTGTTCTCGCGAAGCAAGTCCAGGATATTTTAATTTCCTCGTTGGTACTGTCTGCAAAAAACAATTACCTATCCATTTGCGCCAAATAATAGACAAGATTGCATTTCTGTCGAAGGGCTACGAAACTGCAGAAGTTTGTATACTTTCCATTCTAAGCTTTCACCTCCAAACGCTGCTGTCAGCTCTTCTGCTTAGGAGGGCGTCTAAGGTAGGGAGCGAAACTGCGTTTTCACCTCTGTCATAAACTTGCCTGACTCATATGCTTGACTTGCAGCATATATGAGGGCAGTTATATTGGTTTCTGTGGTGGTAATTGCAGAGATTTTATCGCCATAGTGACGATAACGTGTTAGCCTATTTATCCGGTGTTTAAGTCAAAATGTACCAGCTTGTCCAAGAAAACATCGGCTAAGAGAGAACCAAATGGCGCGTCCACAGCCCCGCCATCTATTTGTCCATATAGTTGTTTGTCAAAAACGAAGTGGGCATTTAGTGTGCATCTTAGTAATAGTTCCTTGAATCTGTTAGGCGGTATTTCTATTTCCTTCTGACTGGTCGATATGTGTTAGCAGACACAATCGACTGTCTCTGTGATCTGGATGTTTGTAAAGAATGATGATATGTCTAGCGTAGACATAATCAATTCCGTTTAGTTTCAGGTCTTTGACGTCGTTAATGAATTAAAATTCATCCCGATAGTCACATGATGTTAGTTGATACTATACAGGCTTCAGTTTCTCTGCTAACCACTTCGCTACCACATTATACGGACAGTTACGCATGCCCAAAATCGGATGAACTGACGTGCCGCTCTCGCAGATCTTTGGTAAACCAAACAGTCCTCGTGTGTGCTGACTGGTCGGAGGTGTTGGAGGTCATGGCCGCCTGTGAATCCCCCTGCGTGGAGTTCTCTTAGGCTATTTTTCGGTTTTGGCTCTACTTCGTTTGTACCTACTCTCCTGAATTTCTTTTGGTCTGATAGTGTAGACTGCACCTTCGTTACATTGTCCAATTTATTCATTATAACGCTGGCTATTCATTTATTCGGCCTATTTAGCAAGATATATTAGTCCTCTCGAAGCTGTTTTAGCTTATCTACGTGTGCTTTTGTCAGTAATCCCCTAGTTTTGGCCCCTTGTTCAGGTGCTGACAGCTACCATTCATCAGTATGGGCTTAAAGTATTGGGCAGGCTTTAGATCGTAGGTTTGGTCCCAGAGATCCTCCAGCTGGGTTTATAATTTTAATTGATTAACTCTTCGAAGAGAACGTAGAAGTTAGAACTGGGGAATAGTGCCTCAAGCTGGAGATTGACGAGTGCCATATCTGGAGTTTCTAACAGTATAAGTAAAAGCCCCCTGTCGATGACATACAGCTTATCTTAGCTACACAGATTACCCCGGCACTAAAATAGGAATGATGATTGGGTATCATAACGCACGAGTGATCTGCCTGAACAGGGTGTCAGTCAAAAAGCGCGTTAATGCTTCGACTCCAAACCACTGAAACCGGCCACTCGGACCCTTTTGCAAGCAGCATGTTGTGTTCACGAAGGAGAACTACGGAGGCACGGAGGGCGAATTTTCCAATTCATGTCTTTGCATAGGGCGTAGATGATGCCGACAAAAGTTGAACTGTGACAGCACCTGGCAAGAGGGATTGCATCATATGCGTATGTGTTTGTATATCGAGAACCAAGCGAATGGAGATGATTAGTATTCGACTTAATGTCTGGCGAAGATAGTTTGCTCGCATGAGCACTGAACTAATGGTGCTAAGCAGATTGACCTTGGATACGGGAACCCTAGATGTCAATGAAACATGGTAAAAGGAGGCATGAGTAGTTCTGTGCAGGAGTATTGTCGAGAAAAGGACTCGAACAGGCAGATTCAGCCGGTTGCTTTTTGCGAACATTGAATATAGATTTGAAAAAACCGAATATACTTGAGAGGAGATATGTAAGACCGTAGAACCTTTGCTGTTCGAAGACTTTCATAGATACCTGAACTAAGTTAGTTCATATGATTGCCGACTATAGTAGAATGACAACACCTGCACATTATATACGACAACAGTGGTCTAATAAAAGACTTAAACCCGTTTTTACAAAACACAGATTCATTAAATCAAAGTGTTATATCTTCCACCAGTGATTGGGGAATATTTCAAAATATATCCTGTCTTGTGTAGGTGGTTGTATTTGAGACGCATTTCCCAGCCGTTCGTGGTCCAACAGCTGTTGGCCTGAAGGTGTCTTTCCCCTCTTTCTTGGGTTCTGCTCTACCCAACTGACCCTCGCTTCAACCCCTACTGCTGGGCCTATTTTCAAGGAATCTAGCTGCCTGATAGCTGGCGTGCCTTCAGAGCCGTCCCCCTCTTTAAAGCGTCTAGTAATTTTGGTGCAAAATTCCTGCGTCCGATCGCCTATTGGTTCGTTCTACTATGGCTCAATGACGAATTGTCCCAAATGCTATCGAGCCGCTCGTGTCTGTTTCTGTTCTCGCCTCCCGTCCCAACATTTTGCATAAAAAACCTAGTGCAGTACCTTGGGTGTCGCTGCTCCCGTTGTCACCTCTGTTCATAAAACTCAAACAAGACTCGTCATACATTTAAGACGAAGGTCAGTTCGGTGTACTTTTCTACTAGGGTTATTTCCCTATACGGAATCCTTTGGCATTCTTTCAAATGGAGGCGCGCCTTCCCGGTATTTTGGTGTTACCCTGTCTTTAATTCTCCCATCTTCCCCACATGCTGAATATCCTGACTCGTACACTTTTTTATAATGCCTGACGTCCACACTTTCGGCACACACTTAAGCCATTAAATAGGTGACTTACAGTAGCTGAGCTAACTCATGAAATGTCAACAGAAATTCCGAAATGCGTTTTCGTTTCGAGAAGATTAATTAAGTAGGGTTGTAAAACCAATCATCGTGCAGCATAATTCTATAATAATTCAGTTACCCGAGGACGCCGGTTTTCGAACAAACTTCTTTTTGGCTGCATCCAAAAAAGATACTCTGTAAAAAATGACTACTTAAGTAGCATGCACTTTCCTCATTGATTTGCCATGCCCTCAAGGATTCAATTATATTTCATGAAACACGCTCACAAAAATACTCCTTCTTTTGCTCATTCAGTAGAAACCTACGTCTTCTTTCAATTTACACTCGAAAGAAGGATATAATTCGTTTTAAAAAGTTTCTAATTGTGAGATTTTTTAATACCATGAAATGACCCTTCATAAAACGTCATGTCTCTGAATTCGCCAATGTGGTTCAAATCCACTGCCTAATTTTATGAACCCTATATGGTCCCCCCTTATTACCGTATAAAAATGTATGGTTCTCCGTACGCGGAATTTATACGGCTTGTAGTTTGGGAACCCTAAATGCAAGTGAAACGGCAGGTTGGGTTCAAATTTATTTGGGAATAGGAAAAAAATTTATAAAACCAAACTACACCCTTCCTTCGAGTGTAAAATTTAAATTAGACGTAATTTTCTACTGAATGAGCAAAAGAATAAATATTTTACTCGTGCTGTCCACGAAATATGATTGAATCTTTAAGGGCATTGAAAATCAATGAAAAAATTTCATGCTACTTAAGTAGTCATTTTTTAGAGAGTACGCTTTTTAAATGCAGTCAAAAAGAAGTTTTTTTCGAAAGCCGGCGTCCTCGGGTAACTGAATTATTATAGAATTATGCTGCACGATTATTGGTTTTACAACCCTACCTAATAATCTTTTCGAACCGGGAACGCATTCCGGAATTTCTGTTGAGATTTCATGCTTTAGTCCACTTACTGTATGTATAGGGGCCCGTATTCACCCCCTTAAGGATTATAACTTTTGCTGGTCGAGCATAAGAGAAATGCTTTAGTTTGAGGACGTTCCTTCCGCATGCTCTATTCTGTTGTTGGTGTCCATACTAGAGTACGAAGACCTTTTATGGGGGTTAGGAACTTCGTCAACTGAACTTCGATCAGCCCTGCTGAGCACATCCACTCTGACCTAACTGTCGCGAAGTCAGTCTGTCTAAACCGGCATGACCCCCGTCGTATCTCCTACTCTAGTTCAGAGTATCAACAATCGGCTATACCACCCTTGGCATGGATTCTGACGTGTGACACGAAAAAGTACAGAGATTGAGATTAGATCTGCAACCGTAAGTCACCTACAACCTAGTTATTCTTCTTTCTCTTTGAATTTCGTCATTTTAATATCGACCGTAGTGGTATGAGAAAGCCTTCTCCGAAAACTGATGACCTTTTGTCTCTAGTTAAAGCCGAATCTAAAATGATGGAAACACAAACTCCTATGACTCATACGCTTAATTGTAAAGTACAGAACGACGAAATCCACTGACAAAGCTGTCGAGAGCCAGCCCACGTTATTGGCTAGAAGCTCCATGTGACCTGATGATGTGCATTAACAGGTCGTCATACATCGTTTTCCCTACTCACAGCTCGATTGCTCCTACTCTTGGCATTCGTATGGCGATCAGAAATCATCCTCGTTTTTGGAAGCCTGACCCTGTCCCGATAATGTCCAACTAGTCCGATTACAAAACCCACTAGTGCTGTGCGAATGTCGGCCGGTGATGCGACATTACTCAGTTCGCAAACTTCTGTCACTTGTGTGGCGCCATCAACCATCAGTCACCTTCTTCGGAAAGAGATGAATGCTGGTACTCAACCGACATGAATGCTATGCTTACAAAGATGTACATTATCTGCTTCGGTTTCGAGTCAGCAACCTGGCTATGCGCACCAGGCAATCCAGCATATCGACTGCTAATAACGAACTTCACCGCCTACTGAAATTAATTAAAGTAACAAGAGTTTATCCAAAACAAACGACTAAGTGCAATCCTCCACCGCAGAACGGGTGACGGCAGCAAGAGAGGACGAGCTAGAGGTGTTTCATAAAAACTCTGGTGCTTATGACAAAGTGCGCAACCTTAACGTACGGCGGTTGGCACACACTACTCGGTTTCAAAACTTCTATCAACCGCATGACGCCAGCGCCTATGATCCCTCTTCTTCGCAAAAAGAGGAGTGCAGACTCACGACGGGGCAGATTAGCTGCCATCGTTTCGATTTTGCTATTTGGTTACACACGTCTGACAACGTCCGGCAGTTTGACGGCCAGTAACGGACTTGACTGTCTACCGGAAATGCCTACAGTAGCAATGGTTCATCCGAAACAAACTTCCTAGGAATACCAAGCATCATCAATTATTAAATAATCTACAGGGCAACTGTAGAGGACAGAGTAAGGACGTGCCATAATAGCATGGACACTTCAGACAAACTGTGCGACACAAACGTGTGACAGTCTGTAGCAGCCGCTCCAGTCCCCCTTTTCTTCAGCCCGGTTTTATCGGTCGATGGCAGCGATAATTTTTGACAGGCCGTTGACACACGACCACCCCCGCCGGCTAGAACTGGGGCTCCTCCTGTTTAGCTGCAGTGACTCCCGGCTGCACTCACAAACTATTATCACCTCACGCGCGTCCGACGACCCGGCTTGATACCCTTGAGCCCCTGTGATTATGCATCCCCCTAATCCGTCCAATCTCATGACCAGCATTCAACCAATCACCCCCACCTACTGTCACAGACGTTGATCCTCGCGTAAACTACACACCGCGACTAACGCTCTCCGTGAACGGACGCTTATCTCTGTTGCAAGCAAACAGCCAACTTACGGCAACCTGCCCTGTGTACAGAATAAATAAGTCCTCATAGCTCCCAGACTTCTGACATTAGACGGAACGAACTTATTGCGCGTGGTTTAAGTTGATCTCACATCCTTGTCCGCCACAAGTCGACCCAGGCAGGCTTAAGTCAGGAACTTGACGATGTAGCCAAACTAAGATGGGTTATTCCACGCTCCAAGTCGTAAATGGAAATGACTCAGATAAACCTAATATGAGCTATGAGACAACCACTAGATCTCTGAACTCCTCAACTGTCTTTCAACACTAAAACCACTGTCTGCTTCTCCTAGGCAACGAGAACACAAGTTTGAACCCTGCAGTCTCATACAAAACCGCGACTGCGTTGAAATGTTACTAATCGTTGAAGTGTTCGGATAGAACCAAAACCGAGCGGTTTTCCATCCTGGATTACAGTCAACCAAGTTATGCATGAAGGTGCCCGAAGAGTTCGCAAAGCTGTACATACAGTAACCGACACCTGGCAACCGTAAGAATGAGATTCACAGCTCCAAACAGCTCTGTTCCGACTGAGAACGCCCAGAACTAGCATAAATCCTGGCATAAAGTAGATATAAACGTTGAAAATAGGAATATGTACTACCCGTATTGCACGTGGCCCTGCTGTTCTAGATGGGTTAGGAGTATTAGTGGGGGATTAGGAGGGCAAGGAGTACTGTTAAGACACGGGAATAGGCGCCTTCCCTGGAATTTAACGTGAGACCACCTGTAATGTGGAGAGCCCATCCTCCGATCAGAAATGAGCTCGAATTTCGGGACTGTTTACCAGTTTACAAGAACAGTTAAAGAAGGACGAGACCCGTTAAAATTAGCTCGACCAGATTGTAAAGCTTCGGGGCTCATGACGGGACGCAGATGGGCTTCAACAAGACGGGGTTTGCAAGGAGGTTACTGACAAAGACGGATACATGCAAACAGGCCCTGACAATAAACGTAAATAGCACACAAGTGCCGGATGCAAAATTAGAAAAATGTCAGCAGTTGGATCACTACTTTGACCATGGCACGGGCTTGCAATCGCTGATCATTTGGCCGTAAGGTTCTGTCGCACTCTCCGGCAGGGTGGCCAAGTAAACGGGAGTCTCTGCACCTGAAAATGGAGGGCTGCGTTAAGGTAACACTGGTTGACAGAAATATGCGGCAAAGAAATCAAAGCGAGCGAGCAAATTGAAGATGAGTAGATCGCTGGTCCAACTGTTATCACATATATCTGAGAATATTTGAGAAAATGCGAAAATTGGGTTAGGCCATCAGTAACCCCCCTGGCGAATATCCGTCAAGATCATTGTATCTGGATGCCAATCTGCTATCCACCAGCTCATGCATCTAAGCGTGCGCTAGATCACAAAGAGGACATCTGTGGGAGGATTTTTAATTACTTTGTCAAGTGCCGTACTTGCGGATGCCGGTGCACAGCTGCTTTTAACGATTTATCGAAGAATCTAAGGAAAAACGTCAACTTCGCTGCAGATTTATCGATGGATGCGCGTACTACGCGCAAATGTAACCGATTGTCACTGCGTTACATGTGAGCATGCCCTGAATTTGGCAGATCGATTTGCCGCTTCCGGACGCAGAGGCAAAGACATGGATGCTGAGTTGTGCTCAAGTGCCCCTAAAGCAAACTTTTTTCCCGTTCGGAATTTCTTCCAGTGAACTGTCGGCATATTTCCGAGAACATATAACTCCGATGTTTCGTTGTTATCAGCAGAACATAACTAGATTGAGTCGATTAGTGTTCAGC
>CACRXP010000842.1:130974-156302 GCA_902702965.1 Spirometra erinaceieuropaei
TCAACTATATTTTTATCCCTTTTCCGCCGGATTTTTTTTCACTGATGGCCAGATTTGTGTTTAACGCTTTCCCGACAATGCCTGTAAACTGGCAATGAATAAAATTATTACTATTATTATTCATATTATTTTTGTTATTATTATTATTATTATTATTATTAAACACGGATGAATCTCTCCACCTATTATGTCATACTGCTGATCTGGTCAAAATACCTGTTCCCCTGCCACTGAATGCTTTGCACATTCTTTCGTTAATAAATGCAGTTGACAAGACTCCTGCAAGACAGTGTGTTTGGGGGGAGTTGATTTGATGGAAATACACGCAGTGGTGCAGTCATTTGTATTACGACTTATGTCTACTCCTTCATTTATTTCAGTCTGCTCACTCTGTACCGGTATTCTAGTGGCTACTTCATTGGTCACATTGCGGCGTTGTCGGAGTTCGAATGGTGACATGTTTTTTGAACATGGTCCTGAAGGAGTCTTGTCGACTCCCATTAATAAGGGAAAGAATTTGCAACGTATTCAGTGGTATGTGACCAAGTATTTTGACCAGATCAATCCTATGAAATAAATCGTGGAGCGATTCAACCGTTCTTAATAATAATAATAATAATAATAATAATAATAATAATAATAATAATAATAATAATAATAATAATAATAATAATGGTATTTAATGCCAGTTCACAGGCATCGTCAGGGAAGCGTTAAACACATATCTGGCCAGCACTAAAAAAAAACCCGTCAAGTATGAATAAAATAACGGCTTATCCCTCCATCCACTATCTACACGTTTAACTGTAGAAAGTGTAGTCGTTTCCCACTCTACATAATTTTTCTCTTCCTCGGAAACGAAGGCTTCAGAAGAATGCAGTCAGAGAGGACAGCCTAGGCTACTGGGTGTCTGCACTGATCGAACAATATCTGTTGCAAAGAGATGAAGGCGACCAAAGCCAAGGATGACAAAAAGCAGAGGGTACACAAACTACGCCAAGAATTAAATTAGCCCTCAAACGCCCCACGGATGGTGATTTGTCTAATTTGATACCAAAAATACCGTAATCGCGGAAAAAAGACGACTCTACAACGGAGTATTTTGCACATTATGAGCGCAGCGCTCACTGGCCGTGTCGGAGGTTGTCGGGAAAGGTTGGCCATGTGAACATGACGCCAAGATGATCGGGAATTTAAAACGCTCACTCGGTCACTGTTGGACGTGTGTGCCCGAAACGACCAGGTCTATGCACCAGCCTAGGGCGGTTTAAAAATCAAGAAGTTCACAACGATGCCGTGTTATTGTTAGGCGCACTTCTTCAAACCCAGGAGATATACGTATCCCAACATAAGGGAGCCGTCAATGAGCGCGTCAGCACGAATGGAACTGGAGTCGGCCAACCCTGCTTACGCTAATGGTAGATGTAATCAATAGCCAACGTGGTTTATGGTAAACCGAAAACTGACTGATGGACGAGGTGCTAACCTTAATAAATTCGCAGTACGAAGTCGGAAGTAGCATTGACAGTATGGCCCACCGACAGCCAGAATATAACTTAAGTGTTCAGGGCTGTAAGGACATTTTTGTGGGTTGTTGAAATAAGCTGTAATAAAGACCAATGGAAACGAACGCTTCCAGACGATCATATCGGAAACTAATAGAAAACTGTCTGAAGGCAACGAAATCAGCGGAAACGGTTAAATGAGGTCTAAACACCAAGGACAGGATCCACAGTCTGAGGCAGAATGGCCGTATTAAGTAAAACGAAGGTGATTTTCTCCTGACATTGGCGGAGGCATGGTAAAAGGACAGCGGCTACTTTCAAATGAACCGGTCGTTGACTACCGAAAGACTGACGAGCGACCAAGAAGTACACTTTTACTCAATGACAGACTTCGTTGTCCATTGGTAGAAAGCCAACTTAAGAAGGGTCGCTGCTAACAGCAATGGCACAGGACAATTTTATGAACGTAGCTCAAGCTACCTAAACGAAGTAAGTAGATACCTATGTGGGAATGTAATTAAGGTCGTACGCATACCTGTGCCATACCGAACGGGTTTAAATGCAACAACGTGGTCGCAACTTGCAGCCGCTGCCAATATGAACAATTCTAAACAAATGTTTTGTGCACTTTAAGCGGCGCTTATTCCCTTCAAAAAGATGCTAAAGTAGTCTACTGGCGGCCATTTCACTATAGTTAAAGTCCTCAAATATAAAAATAAATCAACGCATATAATTGAATTTAGGCCAAGTGTTGTTAAAATTTAGAAACTGTCAGGCGTGAATCCTAACTTTACCGTCTGCAGCCATCTTTTTCAGGTTTGGCCTCCCAGTTAAGCGAATTCTTAGGCAGCCCTAGGGGTCAACTCAGCTATAGTCGGTCTTATTTACGCGCGCGCATTTATGCAGGAAAAGTCGGAACTATAATCAGAACCGCTTGTCAAGACGTTCTGTACCCTTGAAGCGGTCGATATCATATCTTCGGATGATTGTACAGTAATCGTTTGCAAGAAAGGATTTGAGTCGAAGGGGTATTTGCTTAGCAGTTGCATATTGAAAAAGCGCTAGTCAAGAATATCGCATGTCCTCTGAAGGGTAGTTGCTGGTCATATTGAGACGCAATCCCTACCCCTAGCATTGCGTTACTGTGTTCCTCGAGTGTGTCCAGGACGACCCAACATATATTTGACGACCGTCCTAGTGCTGCTAATGACTCCATCAGACCGGTTAATCATTTTACCGACTTTATCAGGGGGTCTTAAACAATTAGTGGCCGGACTGTAATGACATCTTTCTATACAAAGCAATCCCGACTCCATCAACAGCTGACTGACAAGCTTGGTGAAGGCGAAAGAAAGGCCAACACTGGGAAATTCATCCAGAAGCAGAATCAGAGTATTCCTCACTATAATAGATTTGACGTCCTTGAATTTACCCCGACACGCTGGGAATCTCGGCTTGGAAGGCTACTGACTGACGAGGCTGGAGAACTGAGATTCAGGTTGCAATAGCTCCTTCATGACAGTCTCTCCCATGCGAGATCCGAGCGGTCCTCTAAAGGCCAGCTCCCTAAAGCGGGGACCAGGTGGTGTTTGGCGCGCGCGACGGGTGGTTTAGTTTAACCAGCTACTGCACCAACGTCCGTCTCCGTCTTCTCAACGGAGTAGGGTGGGTGGGGGAAAAGAGAGTGCAGCAGAGGTGGTACTTATTCTGATTCAGTAGAAACTAATCCGCGCACAAGTCACCGGTGCTGCGCCCACTCCGTGGGGGCGTGTGGTGGAGGTTGTCAATAGTAGCGGTCGAACTGTAATGCACAAAGCACACGGTTCAAGAATTGCCCAAGAATTAGGTTCGGTCCAGCACACTAATCAAGCCAGCAGTCGTACGTGTGCGCGCCTGCCTTGACTCGTCCCGTGTAGGCATGGTGATTGGTTTAGCCAGCAGCAAGTATTTTACGTGCTTCTGGGCTACGGGACTACCTTGCCTTGTCCCTTTCCATTATCAAGTAAATTTTCCACTTTACTAGGGAAAAAATATAGGGGTTTGGGAAGTCCTCCCCTGACCGTTCCCGGTTCATTATTTCAGATTCCTTTGCCGCTCTTCTTGCTATACTCCAGCTTTTACAGGGAATCGCGATGACATCCACACTTAAAGCATCCTCAACACCAACCAATCCCTGACAGTCCAATAGAAATTACCCCGGGGTAATTCGACCGAAATGAAGATGGAGAGGTTGACTGTGCTTAACGTCCATCTGTTCGGTTTTTGTTCGATCCCGACGGGTGTGCTGGGTGAGTAGGAAGGCGAGTTTTTGAAACAAACACTTTATTCTAGGTCGGCGAAAAACAGCGATTCCCCCAAGTCATCAACTCCCACCTGTTTATTGGAGTCTTGGCCGTTCTTGAACCTTCCGTCCAAGTGTGCTAATCGCGGTGGACATTCTGGAATATTCTGGCCTATGGCGTGTAGCACGTTGATTGACCATTTCTCGCGCCGAAAGCCCCCGAGGAATCTTGTCGAACATTCGGGCCACACGCGCGAGCAAGAGCTTCACGTGTATTCGGTACAACAGCACACGCCGATTGGTTGGCTTGTTTCATGCGTGTTCTTCCCTACCGGTTCGGCCTGCTTCGACGGGCATGGTCACTTGTCCTTTTCGTTCTACAACGCAATTTCATCACGGTTTTCGTCTCCGTAACAGTTGTGGAGCGACGCGTGGCGGTGTGCAAACCTTACCCACTTAAGGCTGTTGGTGGTATACAGCAGATACGTGCTACTTCATGAAACGTTAACCGAAATTCTGAAATGTGTTTTCGATTCGAAAAGTTCACTTAAGCATGGCCGCAATATTAACAAACACGCAACATGATCCCAAGATAATTCATGCCCGCCACGATACCGGCTGTTGAACGAGCATCTTTCAAACTGCCTGAGAAAATTAGATTCCGCGAAGATGCTTACTATTTATTTGCAATTTTTTGCACTGCTTTTTAATGTTCTTATAAATCTGAATATATTTTATAGGAAGCATAAATAAGCGATGGAGAAGAAAGGGTGCCCTTCGCGTTTAAAATCACCCTCAATTCCTAAATATTTTTGAGCCGGACCTGCTGTTAAATTTTCGTTTAGGGTTTCCAGGCTGTAAGCTGAATATTTTCAGTACGTGACCTATCTCGTGAAACCTGATGACAGGAACTGGTGTAAAAATTTTCGGGCATCTTAGACGTTGCGCATTTCGCTTGCCCATCCAGCCTCTTTAAGGAAATGTTATCCTCTTGCGCAGAAATTGTGTCCACGCAATTTTTCACGCAAAATGTTCATATTCGGCCGAAAATGGGCATTGCGATATACTTGGGTGATTTCCTATGCCAGTTGATGTAAGACATATTCGTTACTGACTTTCTTTGTGAACATTCATTTTATTCGACAATGGGATCTCCTGTTTGAATGCGTCTTCAAATGTGACCTAAACGGCCTTCTACATGAAAATGAACGCCCAAACACTCCCAACTTCGGTAAATGCCTCTGAGAAGTACTTTATTTTAACGTTCTTAACAGACACAGAATATAGAATCTGTCTTTATGGGCGATCGAAGGAAAACACCGAAAATCATGAAGTATTCAGCGATAATTTAAGGCCGATGTAAACTCAAAGTAGTCCTGGACAGATAAAAAGTACAAATTAATTTAATGGAAGACAGTTTCTCATAATAAACGCAAAATGTAGGTTTACGATTACGCCTGTCAATCGGGTCACCGATCAGCCTTGCAGCATGTGACCTTATAAAAACTGTTGTTCCTACGACGTTCCCATCGATGGACTCAAGCAAAATCCATTTTCTTTTGTTGAACCGCATCTCAATCCATTCAAAAGCGTAAAGAATTTTAAGAATCCTCGGGAAACTGCTTTGGGATCTGTACTCAGACTGTAGGCTTTTGGCAAACCGTCATACATTTCCATGCGGTATTAAGATGTCATATAGGGTTCACAAAATTTTACAGTTGATACGGGCATTGTTGCAGCATCAATAAATGTCCAAGCACGACGTTTTATGAACGGATATTATACAGTTCTATGAAATTAAATAGTAAATTCTTTTTAAAACTAAGAAGCCACCTTGTTAAAATATAAAATTTGAAAAACGTTGTGAATTCCAGTTAATATTTCATGAGATAGCACAGCTGATTAAAATATACCGGGTAAAATCGTGGTACTCCGGCATCTCTGTTGAGCGATTTCTTGTAGGTTTCACTCTGAGTCGCCTATGCGAGAAGTGGAGCTGGGCAGTTGTTGAAGCTTCGGAAAAAAGGCGGTTTATGGTGGCATTTCAGCAGACCTGATATTTCAAAATAAAATCGCTTTTTCACGCACTGACTCTAATATGCTCAAAATGTTGTAGCACCCTCGCAGCTTCTTACTGACCCAGCAGACCTCGTATATCCTCCGGTGAGGCAAAGAGGGTTTGTGAACTTTTGCCCTCCTTTAGTTCTCACTGGCATACTGTTTCAATGTTAAGCTTATACGGCTCAGGGATTTGTGGGAGTTCATGCGGCAGCACCACCAAGGCTGTCTGTTCAGATCAGCTTCGTAATTCCTCACGATCCCCCTCTGAAAGCACACTCCACACCAACACACACGTAAATGGGCAGACTGCGTGGACTGAGCTGGAGATTCAGTCAAAAGCCCTCCATGCCACGGCGCTTGGCGCACCTTGATAGCCTCAGATTCGGATAACACATGCAGCCGCATTGGGAAGGAGCCGAGAAGCATACTCCCTACTTGCATGGGTGGCAATTAAGTGCCTGTGATGGGTAATGGGCCTAGTAGGACACATGCGCGTTCACGAAAACCTGCGATAGACAACCGCCCGCTAGACTACACCATCACAGTTTGCCCCACCAACACCCGCTTTTCCACATAACTGTCGCTTATTAAGGGATAAAAAACCACGTGGCACTGCACCATTCGAGGGGTTTTCTCGCGAATTTTGTAACATCTCGTAAGTCATTTCGCCACTGTAGGTACTCATTCCTATTGTTCAGTCATCAAGGAAATCGGTTATCCCTTAATACAATTATTCGTCTCTCTCAATTCTACCATACTACCATATTACTAGTGGCAGCGGCAACGAAATCAGCAGTAGCTCGGCCTTCGGTATTCAAGATACTCGTGTCCAAAAACGTGTAGGTCGGTTTTTTGGTGGTTTCGGCGGCCGACTATCTTCGTCATCAGTGTGGAATCTTGGGTGATTTGGCCTGCCGACATTGATACCGGAGGCAGTGGTTATCCGCAAGTTCTCCTTGAGCCTAACTACTTCGCCTAGACTAAGTTTCAGCACCGAATATGAGAGGTGCTGATAGGCATGTTGCGGCCTAGCAACTTTGTCCTATAAATATTGCAACACCTGGGCAATTCACTACCTTTATCTGATTCTGCCTTTGATGATGGATTCAAATGAGAATCCGAAACGCCAGGCTAATAAAGCACTTGTTTCAGCGACCATGTCTCCTTCTCCGCGACTACTTCCTGGAACTCGCTCTTCGCTTCGATTAGCAAACTAGACTCGCCGCCCCTGCTTAACTGCTTATCCTCCTATTGTCCCCCCATAATAAATAATTAACTTTTGTGCCGTATGGCTTCTAACAGTCGTTCTCCGCCGGCCATGAATGCATAGCCTCCACGTATTTGCATGTGCTTGTTGCGACCGCGATTTTGCCCGATCTAGGTGACCTCAAGCGTTAAAAGGGACCATATACCACTTTTCCTATGACTTCCGTTCGGTTTATCACAATGAACGCTAAACAGTGCCTTAAATGCTTTCGGCAACATGCAAGCCACTGACTACAGATCAGTTAAGAGTCGAACTAGTGCTCAACACTTTTTTACCAGAGCAAAATGTACACAAATAAAAAGGATCAAGTTAGCAAATTCGAAGTGCTAGGCTGTTTTTGCGGGGTTGCGCTATAAAACCTACCAGTGAAAAAAAACCTGAAGTCGTGTAATGATTTCCACCAAACATCAACGGTTCTCACTTGACCCATCCAACTGAAACTAGTTTGAACTCTCTTCATCGGGGAAGATGTGGGCTTGAACAAATTCCTCATACAAATCTTCACCCTCTACCAAATATCCACGCACAACACCAGTTTTCATTTTCAGTACATAACCTTGCCGCTCAATCTCAAACAGTGAGGAATTGGAAGTCCCATACGATTTGACTTCGTCCGTGCCCTCAAACATCTGTACCCGCTTGAGTCGCACTTCTTCCATCCAGGTGGGCTGCAGGCCAGCATCTCTTCTTTTTCTGTTCCTCCTGCGCAGCTCAATAGTAGGGTCATAGTAGGAATATGTACTCATGGGGATGGGAACGTAGACCTCGGTGTTTATAACGCTGATATTTTTGAAAAATGCAACACGGTCTACTGACTGGCAAGCTCTAGACAGCTTCATTTTCACAGCGGCAAATCTCGCCTCTGTTATGTCAAAACTTATTCGGCAGATGTCCTCACCCAAGTTAGTGAGGACCGAAGCCCGATTAACAGTGCGTTTTTGCTCCTCTCCCGCGGTCGAGGCCTGCTTGAATTGGAAAGCAACCTCAAGAGCACCCAGGATGGGCAGAATGAAAGTCAGGTCGTCCTTGTCGATGTAAATTTCGCCATCAAGACTCGTATCTCTCCCTTTTTCTAGTTTTTCTGGATTGTAACTCAATGGCATGGGACTGGATCCTGCAATATACCATTTCCTTATTCGCATGGGCAGTCCTATCCCAGGTATCAGGGCCTGTTTAAAGTACGGTCTTCCGTTAACCTGAGCTGCCTTGGTATTGCGGTAGTTCATCGCAGGTCTCTCCTGTGTCTTTAGGAAGGTGAAAACAGGATTTGCAGTTCTGAAGGTAAGCATCAACAAACCGTCCTTGGGGGTGGTGAGATAGAGAGTGCTCTTATCCACCTGATTTTCAGTGATTGTAAGTGACTTGTTGCTGAAGTTAAGGTCGCTTGCCGTCAAATCAACGAAGTAGAGAGTGGGAGCGAACGCCGGGTAGTCTGGTGGCACAGAGTCCTGACCTGCAGAGCTGTTGCTGGGTGTGTACTTGTGCATAATTGGTTTGTTCTCCTGGGCATTGGAGGCGCAGTATTGCCATGTTGCCTCGTAGCCTTTACCTCGCGTCGAGAGGGTACTGCCCATGGGTCAGGTCAGAGGTAACGAGCGAGAGGCGTCGACGCACGTGCAACCAGCCCAGCTGCTGTGCTGGACGAAAGTATTGATCCCCAAGCTTTCGAACTGTGTCGTCGCCCGGATGAAGTTATACTGGACAGTCGAGGGTAGGGGCATACTGGTAATTGCACAAAGTGGTCTTGCACGCAGAAGTAGGGCTGGTTTTATACACATCGATTTGCTAGGGCATTGCCAATGGGGCGAGATGGAATTTCTAGAGACTCTGATGTTTTATTCCTGACAAAGTTACGTTGGAGACGGCAGGGTTTTGCTATACGCCTACTACTTTTTGTAGTTGTATCAACACTGTCTTTTTTAGTGACTGCATTCTAAGAAAATTTAAAATCGTTAAAATTTCATCTCTAGACACAAAGGCATTAAATATAGTTCGGTCCTATTTGAAGACTGTATTTTTGAGAACTCAACACAAAACTCCCTTGATGAAATAAAAAGGGCAAACACATAAAAGTCTTGTTTGTCGGTGGGTCAAATCACTCTGACGGTGCCGAGACCTCGTCGGGTCTCCATGTATGTATGTTTGCAGAAACAATAAGGGAGCGTGGAGTAAATATGATGCTTTCTTACCAGATTGGAATATAGTTTCAGGCACAAAAAAGTAGTTGCGAGAAAAATTCGTTCCACATTTCTTACCGCATCAAGCGGAAGGGAATCTCGACCAGTTGAAACAGTTGGCATACGCAAATGCAGTAGCTCAGAAGTAGACCTCCCAAAGCGAACCCAGCGCACCGACGGTTCCCTCCCGTCCAAAAACAAGGGATTTCAGACTGTGAGAGTTCCAAGTAAGGGGTAGTAAGAATTCTATTCGCATGGCGTTTTGGTTTTAACCTTGTACCCACGATCAAAGACAGCAACTGACAGAGATTTTGAACACACAACGTGTGCACGCAGCTGCCATCACGCAATTAGTTTGCCGAACTTAACATCTCGCACACACACACGTCGTTGATGTTCATACTTAGTTTGAGTCCCTTGTTTCCCATGAGAAAGTTCTAGTTCAGATTACGTACGCGTCTCCGTCAGCAGGGCGGTCCACGGGACTGGAATTCTGTCAACACCTAAAGCGACAGGTGACCTAGAGATGCCTCGGAGGCTGCAGGGCAAGCCCTCGTGTGCCTACCACCCCCGGCGTTGTCAACCCGGTCGACACAGCTGGCGTTGAAATTTATTTCCCCCTCACCTTCCCAGAAGGCTGGCGCATGCTGCGGGCAGCGTTAGCGACAGTCGGCGTCTTTTCTCTTCCGGTAGCGCGGTGCAAACAAAATCGATAATATCATAGCTGCCCGCCCATCTATCGCGCCCCAAAAGGCTGGCGGTCTGGACAGAGCGGAGCGAGAGCGGTCATCTGATGTGGTGTGGTGTGGGGTGGGCACATACAGCGTGCGTGTATACGGCCTGGCTTATATGTGCACGTTTGTTAAAGCTCGGCTGACGAACAGCCGGTGCGTCAGGGCCAGGGGATAGGGAATTAGATTTGCTGGTCCGGTGTGCCTGGCCGGGGCAGACGTCAATCTGCACAGCCAAGCCCGGCGACAACGGGCGACGTACCGCTGGGGACGGGTCAACTCAGCATCTTTGCCGCCTAATCTTGCCCACAATTTGACTCAAGGATGCCCGGCGGTCACGTAAGCGATCTTTTCCCTCTTAAACACAAGACAGACTTATGATTTAATTGCTACATTTATCACAATGCGCCCCAATACTTTTTAATGCATCCGAGGAAGAGGTGACATTCTACGAGGTAGTCTCTGGTTTAACAACCTGAGACGCAGGGTGGCTGCAACACCAGTTTTTTCGACGTTGTTCATACTTAGTCAACCTGGCCACCCCCAAACACTATCTGCTACTGGAATCAAAAACGTACATACTCAAAGTACGCCACGGCTGGTCTGATGCCCGCCTATTTTATATACACATTTCACCTGAAAGAGGGCAGGTTCGTTGAGAGAAAAGTCGTCTTGTAGACTTTCGACTTTGCTTCCACAGTTAGTCTTCAGACACACAAAAAAAGTTAAACAAACCGTCCCCATTGGGTTGTTTGGATGTCGCACCAGCATGTACCGGCGGCAACTCATCAGGCAGTTACGACTGTTTTTTTTCCTTCATATACACTTGGAAAATTTACGTGAGTCATCTAAATAGACATGTCTACCTATGTACACTCCAACTGGGTGTGCTGTCATGAGAAGTTTGCACTACCATTTAATGGACACCCTGCGATAATACGAACCTGTACGCTAACAAACTTGTGTCCCGTATCTAGTTCTGGCCGCCAAAGACGTTGAGTGTTGCACATACGGGGTAGCGTGAAGCACTGGGAACAACTCCTAGCTTAGAACTAGCTGAAGAGATTTGTTGGGCACTCCGTTGCACTCAGCCAGACGACGAGGTATATACATATATAGTCAATGGTACTAGAAAGGATGAGTTGGATCAGGGAGGTGACCTGTCTGCATGAAGAAGTGAAGCCGAGAGGCCTGCTAAACCACCGATGAGGAATGCAGCGCTCTGTGCAGCTGCAGGGGAGGGCCATGGAAGATGCCAGCGGAAGGAGAGTCGGCAGTTGTGTGGGGAAGGGGCACCGGCTATTTCCACCGACACGTGGTTACATCATCTCCATTCTGGATCCGCGCCAAAAGAGATCACTACATTCAAACAATCCGGTATATTTCATTGGGCAGTACGTAATGATAACATACAGTAAGTGGACTAACTCGTGAAATGTCAACCGCAATTCCTAAATTCTTTTTCGTTTCACAAAGGTTGGGTTGTACAAATTATCATCCTGCACTTCAATTCTATAGTAATTCTGTCACCCCGGGATGTCGGCTTTCGAGCGAACTCCTTTTCGGCTGCATGCAAAACCTATACCCTTTAAAAATGACTACTCAAGTAGTATGCATTAAAATATTTATTCTTTCTCTCATTCGGTAGAAAATGGCGTCTTCTTCCAATTTTATACTCAAAGGAAGGGTATAATATGGTTTTCAAAAACTTTTCCGATTTCCGAATCATTTTTAACCCGACCTGCCGTTATACTTGCATTTAGGATTTCCAAACTACAAACCGTATACTTTCCGCGTTCGGAAAACCATACATTTCTACAGTATTAAGAGGAGACCATATGGGGTTTGTAAAATTTAGCAACGGAATTGTGTCATGTTGCAAACTCTACAAGCAAAATTAGTTAACGCAGAGACATGGCGCTTTATGAACGGCCATTTCACGGTATTAAAAAATCTCACAAGTAGCAACTTTTTTAAAATCGAATTATACCCTTCCTTCGAGTATACAATTGAAAGAAGACGTAGTTTTCTACGGAATGAGCAAACGAAAGAGTATTTTTGTGCGTGTGTTTCATGAAATATAATTGAATCCTTGAGGGCATGAAAAATCAATGAGGAAAATGCATGCAACTAAAGTAGCCATTTTTTACAGAGTATAGTTTTTGGATGAAGCCAAAAAGAAGTTTGTGCGAGAACCGGCGTCCTCAGGTAACTGAATTATTATAGAATTATGCTGCACGATGATTGGTTTTACAACCCTGCTTAATTAATCTTTTCGAAATGAAAACGCATTTCGGAATTTCGGTTGACATTTCATGAGTTAGCCCACCTACTGTAGCTCATTGAGACAGTATTACGATTAGGCTTCTCAGTTACGGCTATGTCTAAGGGTTACGGTTATGTTTACGATTTCGGCTAGGGTTAGGGTTGTCGTTAGAGTTAACGGTTAACGGTAACGGCTGAGGTTAGGGTAAGGGTTAAGGTTCGATTAGGGTTAAGGTCGCCGTCCGCTTCCCATTCCGGACTACCAACTGCGATCTAGCCAACTTATCTGCCCCATAGACACTACAGGTTACTGCGTAGACTATCTCCTTTTTATTCAAATAGTTAACTCTGCCTTTAGGGTGTACATGGTGACCATGCAATATAGCTGACGGCTTGCACACCACCAATATCTGATGTTTTCTCACTTGGTTTTCAACGAGTTTAGGTACATTTTAATGCTGGTAAGAGCTCCTCAGGTGGTTGGCTTGACTGCTTACAAAACATTAGGATTCCATTTGAGAAATCAAATAGTCTTAAGAAAGCTTTACGAGGCTATCACTCCTTCGACCTTTATTCAGTCTTCCGAGGAGGATACCTTTTCTGGAGAACAGCTATTTCGCACCCCGGAAAAGGCCCGGCACTTGTGATTAGCTCATGGACAAACCTCACAGACCATCAGAATTCTGGCAGTTCAGTGCCACATGTACCTCTCAAATACCGCAGTGAGGTCTTACCCAGAGCTACAGGAAAATTCCAAAAGGTGGGCGACCGGAAACCTAATGTCATCGTAATTAATTTACCAACGGACGACTTCCACTGTGTTTTAGTGCGACCCAGAATTGAGTTGTCGTAGAGGGTGAAGGCACAATAGGGGACATCAATTGCTCAATTTCGGAAAGTTTTTATCCCGTTCTAGGCAGTCCTATCGGTTTCTGTATTTGGGATCAATTGGGAATGGGGCTTTAAGTTGGCTGAGGAAGCGGATTGTTCATTCTCTGCACATGCAACGACGTTGTGAAGGACGCTGCGAAAGAAAAGCCAGCCTAATGGTGAATTTAGTTGAACGTCGATTATGAAGAATATCCTGTCCCACTTTCCTATTTTAAATGGTGTTCGACAATTACGGTCTGTAAAACCATATAGCACCTGTTGGCTACTTAACTTCAAGCCTTTTTTGTCCGGTAGAAATAAAGTGAGATGCATTCTTCGACAGAATATATTCCCTACTCCCAGCGTACTTGCCCCCAATCCTACAGACCCCCATTTTGTTTAAAAAACACGCTGCAAAACGAGGAAATAATTATGCCCTTCTATCGTCGGTGGGACTTTTTCCAGCAGCACATCCTTGCACGCGAAAGACCTGGCGTTAGTAACTAGCATGCCTTTCAGGCATCGTTACTTTTTGAAGGTTATGTGGCCGCCTTGCCGCCTGCGAGGGTCGGCAAGCGCCGGCATCGCTCGATCGCATTGTCCAATCAGCCGCTGACACATTTTCGATTGGCTCTTAGCAAAGTTCGGCCTTGGGGGAAGGAGCGGCGCAAAGGTGCGCACATCCGTCGGTTTGCGCAGCTCGCGGCTAATGCGAATCGTTTAGCTTCCTTCGTTTGTGCGCACCTGTTAACATCATCAGCCCGGGTGACACCGGTGGAGTTTTCCCCAACAGCCAGAACAGGCGGTTCAAAGTAGCTAGTTAAGTAGTCCCGTACTTCATGGTGGCGACTAGGCGGGAGAAGGCATCTACTGGAGCACCATCTAACACAGTCCCAAAACGCCCAAACACACTTGTCAAAAATTCAGTCCAAATTCTCTGAAAATGGAAATGTATCGGTTTCATAACGTTTCCTCTGAGGTCGTCCGAGAACATGGGGAAGGAAGTTTGGGTTTGGGCTTAAGAATTTGAGGAAAAGATGCGATTTTAGAATCAGATTGCGGAAACAACCTCGAGCAGGAAACCTTTTTTTCTCGTTGAATCACCAGTTCAAACAATATTCCGCGGCACTATCGTAGACACAGCTTCGTTCAGGAGAATCCTCTTCGTGGTATAATATGCAATTGCACATTGAAATTTATCTTCCAGCCCGGCATGCACATGGGAATTCACATAACACCCAATTCCCTTTTTAAAGGACGTGTACACTGAATGAATTGTTTTTGAGAAAATTATACTTCATATTAACCCAACTGCGAAATACGCGGCGCCTCGGTGGGATTCGAACCCACGACAGTAAGGGGAAGGCTTTAGTACAGCCAACGCTCAAAATCTGCCAAACATCTATGGATTATGTGAGCCTGGTAGTCGTCTGATGAATTTTAGGTGAATTATTTTGAAAATCCTGCTTGGGCAGTCAACTTACTGTATCAGATTTGGTGAATTTCAAACATTGCAGTAGTTTGGGCGGGTAAATTGACCCAAACGTGATTAAACTCGCGTCGTCTGGCGGAGCCTCGTAGCTCAAGTGGTTAGAGAGTTGGCTGTACTAAAGCCTTCCCCTTACTGCGTGGGTTCGAATCTCACCGAGGCGCCAAGTTTTTCACTATTGGATTAATATGAAGCATAATTCTCTCAAAAACAATTCATTCAGCGTTCAATTTCTTTGGAGCATTAGGATCCCAATTCTTTCAGCTTGTGACAGGTGGGTGAACCAAGAGCCCGGCTCTGTAGCGACTTGAACCTCCAAGACCGCAAGCTGTCGACCACGATCATGAATAGACAATGTGGGAATAGCGTTCATCATATCGAATGCTTTAAACTGATTTTTTTCATAGGTCACTAAGGATGGCCGATAAGGGATATCTATACAAAGAACTCAGTGCGTGCTTACACTGGCTTAAGATACGTTTGCGATTGTGAGGGACGCAGCCGACTCATACGTACAACGAAAAGGAGGAGCCCAAGCTCGGATCCAGTCTCTTACCCCAAGCCGGACGCAAACGGCCATCTCCTCCCTATTTTAGAATCGTTGTGCTAACTTTGTTTTCTGCAGTGCTGTAGCTGTTATACCCCAAGTCCGCCGTAATATTTTAATCGGTTGTGTTTGCCGCTTCAACGACCGAGACTTTTGGGAGTTGAACGAAACCAACAGTATATATACGAATTTTCGCAAAAATGAACGTGCTTTTGGATAACAGCATAAAGATAGTACTATGTCCAAGGCTCGAAGCTAGCGCAAACAGCTAATTCGTCGGTCGGCCGACCTTATGGAAGTTCGGTTCTGATTGGTCATCTTGTGAACCAGGCTTGGTAGGTTCGCCGTTAGTCACGCTCGCACCTTCCGCCGATCAAGGAATTATCGCCACAGGAAAGGGAAGTTTGAAAAACCCAGTGAAAGGAACCGGCTCTTACTCATGCTTGGTAGAAATAAGTCCATAGCTGAATATGTCAGAGACGTTCGCAAGACCTCGCAAATGGGGAAAAGTTCATACAGCAGCGATTACGTAAGTTCCGTCAGTATTTTGTTTTAATTTGTGCGGCGGCGTTTTTGTAATATGCTATTTTAATTTGATCCAACTGTGGAAAACCGGCAGCCTCGGTGGTATTCGAGCCCACAACATAAAGCACGAGGCTTGTGTGTAGTCAACACCCTAACCACCTGAGCTATTAATATAACAGTTCCGTTTTTTTTCACGTCAGCAGACGAAGAGATTTTCGGAGGGTAGTTTCAAATAAGTCAGATAATCAAAAGACTCACCTGCCTTAACGCCCCCTTTACGACTTTTTGATACCTTTTTCCTCACCATAACTGGTCTGCTGGGTCTTCGAGAAACAATAAGAATATATTATTAAACGGTTTTTCTATCGAATAGAATAATCCATCCTGCTGTACCTAAAAAAAAGCCTTATCAGACAAACTAGTTTGTACACTCTCGTTCACAAGTCTCGAGTGGAAGATATCTCTTCAGGGGGGCCGGAAAGCTGTTTCCTTTCTGTTGGGAGTAATAAAGAGTTAAAAAGAACACATCTCCGGCTGCTGTCGTTAAAAGTAAATTAAATAGTTCAAAAGACAATTTGGCGAGCATACGTAAGCTTATGATAAATTCTCATCAGGCCTATACATTTATATTGCTGTCGAAATGATTAAAAGGAAAATGTGGGCAAGCAAAAGTTATTCTGTAGCTGGGGTTTCGGGGCGGAGGGTCTGAGTGAATGAGGTGAAAAACAAAATTACCGTCAGTGTCAGGGAGAGAAGTAGATGGTGGGCACCGGGACGGGTAATCATACGCAGGTTACTGGCATGGTGCCTTTGGGCCATGGGGACTGTGGGGCCTGTACGAAGTTCTTTTGTGCGCATAGAACTGGTTTGTATAGCCTGATTGCAGCCGCCTCTGCTGTTGCCAACAGACGCTGTCCAAGTGATTTTGGATAGCTTGACGGTACCTTGTAAATCGTTCGGAATGCCTGTCCGGCATCTACACAGTGATCCGTGTTTACCATGTGGGCAAGGGTAGAGCTGTTGACGCTCTTTATTTGGCCCTTTCCTGACCATGCTCGAAGGTGTCCCCTTATCCTTTTGGACAAACCCCACCAGCAATATAAATGTATATCTTACGTATGCTCGCCAAATTGTCTTTTGAATTCTTCAATGGGAATTTTCGCAACTCTAAATAGTTCAAGCTTACAAAATAAGCCTTTCCGCGGCTTTTTGCTTTCTGTATGCGGTCTCGATGACAGACAGTACGAACTTATGAATAACTACGTCTGGTATGTTGAATAAAGTGCATTATAGAATAAGGTGGATGTGAGTACGTCAGAGGTCATTTTGACAGTCGTACATGGGGGGAATATGAAGAAACTCGATTAGATTTCAATCAGTTTTTCCTGACTATTTAACGTCATCAATCAACTGTTCCCTGTAAAGTCTGGTTGAATTTAACACTCTATCTGATTCATACATATTCACGCAAACGACAACCGCACGCTTTAACCATTTAATTATTGACCAGTGATGTAAGGAAAATTATTAACCTGGCAACTCGCATTAATTGCTTTGCCTTGATCACAGCGGGAGGAGCAAACGTTCGGATTTCCGTTAAGGCATGTAGAGGACCTACTCAAGTATACCCATATTTTTGTGAGCGTCGTTAAGACGTTGCCTCAGGCCGAGGTTCCGAAAATTAATTTCACAAGGTCCGTTGAATTTTTCCCGCCGCATTCGGAAATTCGACGCCAAACTAACAGCTCTGAAACCTTACCCAGTTCCGTGGAGTGATTTTTTTGCTGGGCGTGCAGCTTGTCGACTGACCAATCTCAGAGCCCTATGTGACTTTCACTGGCATGATATAGGCTACAATGTCGGTACATGCTTCGGCCAAAAAGACTGTTTCGGAATTCCACCTCAAATATCAGTTAAACGCGCCTACACTGCAACGGAAAAATTTTCTGTCTGTTATGAATGCCAGAAAAAGTGCCTGATAAACCCGAAAATGTTAAAGAGGTTAAGGAATCTTGAAGCGGAAAGTATTAAATATAGTTAGTTATTTGTCTTTCGAAATTATTTGCATGTAAGGTTACAGCTTGCACCTTGTCGATTTCTGGCATCCTCTGTTTGCCTGGACGTTCATTTTTAAGAGCACCCACCCCTTGCACCTGCCCAATGACTCTTTTTATGGCATCAACAATCGTGCTGTTACAATCTTGTTTAATAACTGTTTCTTTCGACCTAAAGGCGCCTAATTTTCAATACCGCCTCTTATAAGGACTTACGTCAACAGGATAGGAACGGTAAGCTAAAGATGGCTTACCAGGAACGAAAACTGTCCACTTTTATAGCAACCTTGTTCATAGGAAAAACTACTTGACACGACTCGCAGACATGGGTACCGGCCCCACTGCGATATTCGTTCCAATACGTCTGGAAACCCTCCCCTCCTCAACCACCACTGTTTATCCACATTTCAGACCAGTTCTTTTCGTATAACGCGGCTGCCAGAGAAGTTGATTCTCCGCATCTTCAGTTTCCTCACGCACACCGAGCTCTGCACCATCGCCAGAGTATGCAAACAATGGCGACGTCTCGCCTACGACGAGGAGCTCTGGCAGTCCCTCAAACTCCGCCCCGAAATGGGGGGTCTTTCGGTAGGCCGATTCTAGCTTCAAAAAAACCGCCTGCATGCTTTATTTGCAAACCACCGGGTTTCCTTTAATCAGCCATTTAGCCTCGTTGCTGAGGGAAAGGGAGCTCAGCAGTATGCTGCACTGTAACGACAGCCAAACCGTCGTAAGTTTGGCCGCCGTGAACGACGATACCAACCATGTGAACGACAGTATGGTGGGTGCAGGGACAGTGACTTGGGCGTGAATTATTTTACATCGGTAGGGGACTTGCGCTTCATCCATAGCGCCCTCTCCTTCCTTTCTCATCTGAGCTCGGTGCCAAGACATAGTTCGGAAGACTGGAGGCGGGCTCGGACACTGGAGCCGGGCTCGGCGGACTCGGCGCTCGGAGGCGGGCTTGGCCGAAAAGGCTGAAAAGCACGTCTACGCGTGCCACACACATACGGTTCCCACAAAAGGGCCAGGATTTCACATAAACAACGGGCGCTTAAATCTGAACATAATGGGGATACATAGATACCAGACCGAGGAGCCATTGCAGCCTTACCCTGTGTCCTGGCTGACTCATATTATTACTGAAAGCGGTGTACCCTGTCCCATTCACTATGTGACCAAGTATTCTATCCAGGCAAATTTTCAAGACTGCTTGTGGAGAGGGGAGGTCATTGCGCTTGTTGCTTTACTGCGGGCCGGACAACTATGAGTCAAATAGCTCGTGGCACAGGCAGTTGTCACCTCACACCAGGATTTCAGCCTAGCCAAACTTGAAGACGTGGTCAGGTCCCGTCGAATGAGTCACCACCTGAGAGCTGGCGCCACCATTCACTGCTGCTGACGCATATTCGGCCACCCGCGTCCAGCGTGCTCCTTCAGTTCCTTTGACATATTTATTCTACCCGCTACTGAACTATATGCGGTAAAGGACTTCAGATGTCTCCTTCCGCGACAGGGATCTCTTGAACCCATTACTAGGTGTTTCACAGTATGAGTGAAAGCCCGAAAAGTCAGGCGAATGAAATACTTGCATCAGCGGCCGCATCTCCTCCTTCTCCACTGCTTCCCACAAATAGCTTTGTCGTTTGTATCAGTATTATGGTGGCTCAGTCTCTCCATCTCTTGGCAGAAGCGACTACGAACTAGTCACTCCCTCTTGAAACGGAAAACACACGCCCTTGATTGATTGTCCGAGCGTTTGATTTATACGCCTACTTAGTCAGGATCACATTTTAGCTGTGCGATCTCGGGTTAGAGTCAGGGATGGCTACCTCGAACTTCGTCTTTTTTCGTTGTTAAACTTTACCAATTTACTGCAATTCACGCTTGTTGGCATATGCACGTGCGTCGTTCTATCAAATAATAAATGCGATCTCGACAACCGCTCGTTCTTTGCGCATCTACTGTAGCTCACCACTACATATTCTTCAAAATTGCATCCGCCTGTTGTCGAAGCATACCATCTCAAAGTCTGATATATTTCGGTTCTGCTCAAAAAGTAAATTTAGTTTCAGGATAGTTCCCCTAAGAACGCAAAAGCACATATTTGTCCAGGTACTTGCGTAAGTCTGTCCTGGGTCCTATTGTTCTGCCTTCTTGAATTGAGGTACCCACAGTGGAGGATTTTCTCAACCTAATCAATCAACGCTCTGGTGAGGGACTCCGCTACTTGGAAATTTCGAGTGATCTCATCACCATCCCCGTGTTGGAGGAGTTGGGCAACAAGTGCACCAATTTGCGCTACCTCACTCTGGACTTCAGCAACGCCATGCAACTGCACGACTTCAACGAACTAATGGCCTTCCCTGGTTCACTTTCCTATCTCTGCATCTGCCTAAGCGATGTCATTTTCATGGAAGGCCTGATGCGGAAAATCTACTCCTCCCTCTCCTCCCTGGAAGTCCTGCATCTCATCGGTACGTGCCAACTCCCTCTCCTCTGGATGAGTTGGAATAAAGACCTAGTGGTGCTTGAACTTTTAAGGGGCGACGGTTGGTCCCGCAGCCGCACTTTGTTTATACCTTACGGTATGGTTACTGAAGCAATTTCAGTAGGCGAGATTACCCCGACTTGTCATATATGACGATACACCAGTTGGTTCATCTTGGACCAATTCTCGCCTTTTTAAATAATAAACTTGACGGGGAACACTATTCGAAGGCGCGCTTTCACTGCACAGAAAATTGTTTCATCACAAGTGACAGCCAACAGCCTAGACCCGTGTTTTAGCGATCTTCGTTTTGATTTCGTCATAAATTATTTTGAACACGAAGCTAAGTTCTCGGGTGCAGACTTGTGGCTCTCCACACCAAAGCTCATATGTAGATTGGAGTCGCATGCAACCAGTCAGTGGAAAAACTGCATGTCTACACTTTCCCGTTCGTTTATGAGTGGCTGAATCCATCGTCAAATGAAATAACTGAACGGAATGAAGTTAATGTTGCGGAGGGTGGATTTTGTATATTGGTTGCGTCGAGAAAGTGGTGTCCGATGAGATACAGATGACAAAACCCACTGTACTAACATTGCAGATGACGATTCAGATAATGTGAATGTGTGGCGTCTAAGTGGTAGTAGTACTCAGAGCACCGCAATAACCATGAGCCAGTTTTTCTTTAGAGTAGAAAGAGAAAGGGGCCGGGAGAAGTCGTGTTTTCTGTACAGGAGGTCCGTGCTGGTCAGAGCCCCCCGAATCGCGGCCGGCTATGGGCCTGCGGGCGCGTCTATCCGCTAGGATGAAATGAGCGTCAATGGATAATCGTCGTATGCGCGAATGCCCTGATCAACAAACCATGGCCCTCGCAGCCTGGTGTGCGTTGGCATTTCTCTGGCACCTAGTTCCCTGCCAGTAGATGAACTTGCGCGCACGAATTGGGTACACAGGTCGTGAGCATAGCTGCCCAGTTATACTCGTCTTTCTGACCCGTTGTGGTGCTGTTGTTGGTTAAATCCTGATCAACTGTTTGTTGTAAACCAGGGGGTGTGGTTGCACGCCTAGGTGCAGGCCCCGCCATGTCGGCCACCTGCGTCCTCCCTCACCTCCGGACTTCTCGGCTTTGGTTTGAGATCGGACCCAGGTGGGGAGGAGGAGAATGTGCAGTAGACGCTGCACAAGCCCACTCTCACCGTAAACTAGTTCACACGCACTTCACCGTGCTTCCTTCACCTTGTACACGGTTGACATCGTCGGGCAGGATGGCCGAACTGTCATCATATGCGAGAAATGTCAGCCACGCGGTGGATACGCTGGATCAACACGAGAACCCGATTAGGCGCAGAAGACGTTATTGGGGATGCGCACCCATGTTAAATACCTTGCATGAGGGTGCGGTGGCACGCCTGGTTGTAGGCCCAATCCGCGCCATCTGCCTGCGTCCGGTCACGCCTCTGGTCTTGACTCCTCCTTGACGCCGAGCAAAGGTGGGTGAGGGAGGAGAGGGTGCCGTGAATGAAGCTCGTGTTTACTAGCACTGTAAAGTAATTCACGCGCAGGCCACTGGCCCTGCGCTCACCATTGCAGGTGGTACTGTTACTGGTAGTGGAGAAGCTGGGTACATTTGCTCTCGCGACGTTTTGGGCGATACCGGCGCTCTGTGTCGAGATTTTAATCGGGATGGGTCGTTGTGACGGCGGATAGGAAGATGTCTGACGAACCTGGTGCGTGACCTGAACGCCAGTTGGCAATGAGAGCCTGTTCGTAGAGAGTCAGACGTCCAAAGCATGGATGTGTAGCGTACGGGCTTTGCGTGTCCCTATTTATTTTGACCTCTTCTGTGCGATAGATTTCATAAATTGCGGTTTCATTTTTTACTACAGTACGCTACGTTTGCCTATCCCGAGCGAGGCCTTTTTGTGCTCCGAGAGTGATTTTCAGATGCCTAAGTGATGCTATCAGGGGGTTCATGCATCCACGCTTTTTCAACCTTTCCTCCGACATCTTCATAGAATACCCGCTTTCGGAAGGAACCCTTCTTCATCCGAACGAAGCGGCCGCTCAGTCGCAGCTGCAGCTGTATTAGCACGGCGTGATTACTGGGAGTGCCTGTCCTTTCCCTGGGCATATGTGTCGGGTGTCCTGTCTTGGCTCATCAAATTTAGAATTCTGCGGAGGCTGTTGAGATTTAAATAATTTAGTTTCCTGTTCCGAATTTCGTAGGTAGTCCAGATTTGTGCCCGTGCCGCCTCCACACATCGTCAGTTTCTTGCTCAGGTGAGGCCGAGGTGGTTCCAAACTGAGTACTGTAGCCGGCTGAAGACATGGTTGGTTGTGTAGCTCCGACGGATAATTTCATCATTGCTCTTGAAAATTCTTGAGACTGTATTTCAAAGGCACGCGGATTTGTCTACAGATTCCAGTCGAGTTCCATTTAAATTGATCCAGAGTTCATCCTAGTATCAGTTGGCGCTGACAAATATATAATCAATGTCTGCTCACTGTTACTAGTCGTTATGAGGCCGCTGCTGCCAGAACCTCAAACGTCCATGTTCCGCTGTATGTCCTCTTCCATTGTGGTGTCCAGCCTGCACTCATCCAGTAACAAAGGGCAGTGTACGATAGCCTCGGAGGTTGAAGAAGACGAGTCGGCGGTGATTTCTGACCGTTTTTTGGCGACCATCAGCATGTCAGATAACATGAGGGAGAGAGAACAGGGTGGAAGCGAGGGCACAATCCTGCTTCACCCCATCGGTCATTATCAATGTCCAGACGAGGGGACATCGTTCCGTTATGTACATGGTTGTTGCATCATTTGCATGAGGTACATACAGCGAGTGTCTTAATTTGAACATAATTTTCTAGAGCCCATCTTAGCTGACGCTGACGAAGGCCTATATCACGACTATAAAGGTGGTGATGTAGAGTCTGGTCCGGAGTTCTTGAGACTTTTCTCATATACGGCTAGCGCGTTGGTTATGTTAAAGATTTTGCAGTTCCTTTGAAACTATACACTGACTTTTAGGGAGACGTTTTCATTCGAAGTAAATTTTCAGGCTAGGTAGTAGGACGCGGGCCAGGATTTTGCCTGCAGTGTCGACGAGAGAGTGTCTATGCATTTTTCACAGAGTTGCCGGTCTCTCTTACGTTTGCATGGATGGAAGGCGGTAGCGCCATTGATGTCCGGGAGAATTTGTTCTCGTCTCTATATTTCTTGAGACAGTGGCGTAGGCGTATCTATCAGCTGGTAGCTTTCATACTTTTTGATTTCACGTGAAATCGAGTCAACGCGCAGTTCTTTGCCACTGGGTATCTGCTGTAGAGCTTTGAGAGAAGGCGAACGGTCGGGGTCTGCGTTAATTTGCATCTGAAGAAATCCGTCAGGTGCTTTGCATGACTGAATGTATCCAGAAATTGCAACTTTTCCGACAGGGGTAGGTAGCGGCGCGGTTCCTTGAACTTGGGGATCGCAGAAGTTCTTAATTTCTCTTCGGTTTTCGTACCCTTGAATTTCTACAGCCACTTGAACCATCCAAAAGTTTTGGATTTCTTCTAGTGTCTATTGCATTAGACACATGTATCGGATGAATGCAATATTGTGGCGTGTGAAACCCGTTCTTCTCGGAGGGCAGGCGAAGATTTATCGATTTTCTTCAAGCTACTCTTGGAACTGTCGATGCTAGTAACTGGGGTCTTCATGAGCAGTGATAAGAATAACGCTATCAACTTTCCGAGCTTGAGAGTTGAGAAGTAATCGTTGTTGACGCTTAATGTTTATTTTTTTTAATTTTCCTGCTTAATTTCGGTTGCTATATGTCAATGCATTAGAACTTTTCCGCCCGAAAAGAGGATTTACTAACTATCTATACTTCCTTTGCCATTCCTCCATGCACACATAGGTGCCGCCCGTAAAAGCCCTATTACTACCTTTCCCGTAAGACAGGCACCTTTGGCTGGTCGTGCGTGTTTGGGGTTCTGCACTCGATCCTTGTCCCCCCAATGGTAGCATGTTCTTCCACCACTTGAGAAGAAAAAACGACTATACGTCCAGCATTCTGCACCACACGTTATCCTTGTTAGTAGTAAACCGCAGTGGCCACTTTGACAGGCTGACGAAGGGGATAAGGCTGCGATGGGATGGCTATTGTCTTGTGTGTTGCTTCGACGGTGCCCTTCGCGTCCACGAACCACGGCCAGTCATGCGGCCTGTGCAATTACCCAGCATTCAGTAAGGACACCTTTTCTGGTCCCTCCGCTCGCGAGGGCTGCTTAGTCATCTCAGGTGGCTGCCAAATTGCACAATGAGTCATGACTTTGATTTGGTGGGAAGATAACCCGAGATAGTCTGGGCCGCTTACGGGATCGCTGACGTTCGCTTCGTGAGACTTTTGTTTGGGGAGGGGGGGATGAGACAAGGAACAGGATGGCCGCGTGTGGAGACATACAGCGGATATCCTCATCTAATTTAGCTTGCCGATGCACGCGGCCGCTGGGCTGTGGTCTCTGAGTGGAGTGCAGCTTCGAGGAGCCATAAATGAGATCTGGGCTACGCGGAAAACCATAGCGTGCATCAGGCTAATGCAATGACCTGTCAATCTGCCACGTATCCCTTCGTTGAACACCCCTTACACCTCGGTTTGCCAACCGAGAAACAATATATGCACATGCCGTTGCAAAGGTCGTGTTTTCATAAATTAAGCTATTGTTGTCAAGGTAGTGATCATGCCCTTCAGATAGTCCAGCAGACTACACTATACCCACTTGCCGGAATAAACGGATCGTGTGCGGAATTGAAAAGCATCTAAAACACACGGTGGTTGGGGGATTCAAGCCCACGTCCTTTCGGACTGGTATCTTCGACCATAATATGCACAACTCATCAAGAAAGTCTGGGCATCTTAAGCGGTTAGATCAGATCAGATCAGATTTATTAAGGGAAAAGTAGGCGAGCGCCTTTGAACTCCCTTTTGGTTACAATAACGTCATTAAAAAACAATGTGTAAGGCAAATGTGAAAAAAATTCGGTAAGTAATTACATACAACAAGCATTGGTCACTGGTAT